>PVJI01002045.1:17240-156596 GCA_004026765.1 Micronycteris hirsuta
GACCAGGTTAAAGTAATATTCAGGGGTCAGCAAGCCAGAATTTTTTAAGATACACCTTTGCCAAATTCCTATTAGAGAATTCCCATCCCACAGACATGATCCACACTTGCTCACACAGGAATCACACGGAGCTGTGCTCAAAACGTGTAAATTCTCAGGACTGCGTGTTTACACGTGTGTGGAAATCACTGCCACACAGCCCCACTTTTTTTTTTTTTACATTCGATATTACATTGTATTAGTTTCAGGTACACAGCATAATTGCTAGACAGTTATATACTTCACAAAGTGTCCCCCTACATTTTCAGCACCCACCTGGCAGCATATGTACTTAGTACAACATTACTGACTTTATTCCCTATGCTGTATTTACAATCCCGTGAGTGTTTTGTAACTACTAATCTGTACTTCTCAATCCCTTCACCTCCCCCCACCCCCTTTTACACATGAGGACTCTGCTTTGAGTTTTGCTGTTGTGCTTTTTTGATAATCACCAGGAAGTGACCCGCATTTCACTCAGGCACCTTTTTCCCCTGATGCTCTTCATGCACTCAAGCTGAGCCTGGGTGGCAGGAACCCCTTTCTCCCAGCACTGTCCCCTGGGAGGAGCTACACCAGCCTCACCAGCATGTGTTCGTACCTGACGTGGACAAAGACGAGAAGGGAGAATATCTGAGCTCCTGGGAGAAGTGTGAAGTTCACGTACAGGTGAAGTCTCTGGAGCTGCCCTCTTGCTGACTGGTGGGCTCCAGGCCCCTCCCCCTTCTCTGTATGTGGGGTCTTTTTTCTTTTGCATTGCCTGGTTTTCAGACAATGTGCACACGTGGAATTTCCTCCCTTGGCATGTGGGACCCATTAGCACTGTCTACACAGTGTCTCGGGTGTAGGTGGAGGGTCAGAGGAACTTCAAGCTCTGCTCCGTCATCCACAGGCTGAAGCCCAAGTGCACCTGCATCTGTACACACAGGCCCACAGACGTGTGCATGTAAGACCCAGAGAGAGAGAGAGAGAGAGAGAGCGAGAGCGAGCGAGAGCGAGCAGGGTTTGCAGGCACTGATGGCAGAACAAGAAAAACCAAGGTTATCAGTCATCCTGCATTTAGGAAGCCTTAGAGTCACCCTATAACACAGGACTGAGAATCATACCTGAATCTTGAATAGTCAGGTTGCTTCTAAAGAAGCAGTGATTGATGTTCAATAGGAAATGCATCCATGAGTGACATCAACCATATCTTTCAGAAGGTGGCAGTCCACACTCTGTTCCTAGGTGAGCCCTTCACACTCTAGTCTAAATTGAAAGGGAGGGCCACACAACCATGGTAAGTCTGACTTTCTATTTGGTGAGCCAGGGTGCCACACAAATGGAGCACTCACTTCCTTGAACTCAGAGTATCCCCAAGCAGTGACAGCTGCAGACTACAAAACCTATGGTATAGCTAGCCCCACAGTGAGGTAGCCAGGATGGAGGCTGTGGCAGGGAATGCTTCTCCCCTGGCCTATGCAGGCTGCTCTTGAGCCACATCAAAGGGCTCTCAGTAGTCTTTGGTGTGATTGTGATATCTGGCATGGCGAAACTTCTGCTGGGTCCTTTTTCACTAGCAGGAATTGTGCCTCTCATAAAATGACAAATTATATGTTATTCACAAACATCCCTCATCCCTAATCCTTCCTAACCTCTTGGGAATCAGTGGTGTCTCTTAAAATGCATGTTAGAATCAACAGAACAAGACATACAGACAGCCAACAGACATGTGAAAAGATGCTCAACATTAGTCATCATCAGAGAAACACAAATCAAAACCACAATGAGATCTCAGTGTGCCAGAATGTCTATTATCAAAAAGACTACGGAGAATAAGTACAGGCAAGGATGTGGAGAACCAGAGAACCCTCATGTACTGTCGGTAGCTGCTGCAGAAAGTAGTGTGGAGATTCCTCAAAAAATTAAAAGGAGAACTACCATGAGACTCAGCAATCCCACTTCTGGGTATTTATCTGAAGAGAACAAAAGCACGAATTTAAAAAGATATATGGACCGCTATGTTCATTGCAGCATTGTTCACAATAACCAGGATATGGAAGCAGCTTTGCTGTTCATTGATAGGTGAGTGGGTAAATAAGATGTGGAATATTACTCAACCGTAAGAGAAGGAAATCTTGTGATTTGTGACAACATGGATGAACTGAAGTGAAATCAGTCATACAGAGAAAGACGAAAGCCATGGTTTCACTTCCATGGGGAATCTAAAAAACAACAAAAACAAATGAACAAACGAATAAAACAAGTAACTCATAGACACAGAACGAGCTGATGGTTGTCAGATGGCATGGAGAGGGGGAGGGGCGAAAAGGTAAAGGGGATTAGGAAGGACACGTTGTCAGTTATAAAATTAGTCACGGGGATGTGCGGTGTTGCAGAGGGAATATAATCAGTAATATCGTAATGACTATGTGCAGTGACAGACGGTTATTAGACTTACACTGGTGATGTACTTTCTAAGGCACATAAATACCTGGTCACTCTGCTGTACACCTGACACTAGTGCGGTGTTGCATGTCAGCTATAATTCAAAAATAAATAAAAATGAGCATCAGCAGAACAAGTCAGGAAGGGTATAGAGGCTTTTTGGTACCACTGTGTTTTTAAAATAGATGGCAATTTTGCTTTAATTAAACACTATGATTTCATTTTACAATTATCGTTTTCAAAAGTCAGTCTTCTAGAGTAATATCTCTTTGAATGAGTATCTGGTCATGTAAATTTTAACCGCGCTGGGGATGACTCCAGTACTGCTCTCCTGTGGGACAGGGACCAGCTAATGACATTTGTTTATGTTGTGATTGCCTAGGAGAAGGAAGGCTCGCAGTCTTTGGGAGGGGGGATCTTTGTACATAAAAACGAAACTTCACAGTGCATCACTTTTATGAAAGGCGAAAAGAAAAAAGCTACCACTTAGATGCCAGATGGAAAGATTTCTGATCTAACCCTCGCCTAGTGCTTTGTAGCCCATGGACTAAAAAAAACAAAGTGTTTTACAGGTCATTTTAGTAGAAAGTCATAAATTCTTATGTAGGTTGGCTGAACTTATAGGTTTGGATATTAAAAATAACCTGCATTAAAATTTGTAAATCTCTCTCCGAGGTCTGTAGTGATAACTTTCTTGCATAAAAGAAATAATTATTATTTGGGAACCAAGCTATTTTATTCTTCAGCATTGTTTGGAATAAGCAATTATTTAAATAATGAACAATAAGTATTTTTTAATCTCACCTAAGGATATATTTCATTGATTTTAGAGAAAGAGAGAGGACGGGTGAGAGAGAGAGAGAGAGAATCTATGTGAGAGAGAAATATCAATCGGTTGCCTCCTGTGTGCATCCTGACTGGGGATCAAACCCACAACCTAGGTATGTGCCCTGACTGGGGATGGAACCTGCAGCCTCTTGAATCAACAGAATCAACAGAATGGTGCTCCAACCAATCCAGCCACCTGGCTAGGGTGAATACGAAATATTTTTTAAAAATTAAAGACAATTGGAATGCAAAGTACTTACTCCTTGAGTAGAAATTCTGGTTTGTTTTAATTCGAAATCATGGCAAAAAAAGGAGAGCTTTTTAGTTCCCCTCGAAGATGTCATTGGCATTTGTACAGGATGTTTCTCATCAAAGGGAGTGGCACCGTCAGCTCTCCCTGAGGGCCTTCTGTTCAGCACCACAGGGTAGTCGTTCCTGATGTCACAGGCATTAAAAACACAGTGTATGCAGACCAGTCAAAAGATAGACACCGTCAGATGGGATAAAAACAAGTTGCAACCATATCTACAAGAAACTCTACATAGATAGGTTAAATATAAAAGGATGGAAAAGATACACTCTGAAAACACTAACCGCACACTAACTGACCATGTTAGTATTAGAAAGTATTAGAAAAGCAGGCTTTAAAACAAGGAATTGTGCCAGGGATGAAGAGAGATGTTACGTATGATAAAGGTCAGTTCCCCTGAAAACCATAGCAACCTTAATTGTGAGTGCAGCTAACAACAGAACTTCAAAGGACCTGAAGCAAAAGTCATCAAGCTGACAGAAGAAATAGGCACATCCACAATAATAGTTGATTTTAACACTCCTTTCATAGTAGAATCTAGAATAGGTAAACAGAAACTCAGTAAGGATAGACGACCTTGATAACAGTATCACTCAACTTGACCTACTGGGTATTTATGGAACACTCCACTAGTAATGGTAGAATATACATTTATTTTTATGTATATATAAGACATTCACCAAGATAAAAAAATCTGGGTCATAAGATCAACCTTAACAAATTTAAATAGTTCATATATAAAGTATATGTATTTAGCAATTGAGAAATTAAACTGAAAAATCAGTAACAGAAAGATATCCGGATGTAACCAGAGACATTGAAATAAAGAACAAACTGACAGTCACCAGGGGGAGGGAGACGGGAATAATGGGGAAAGAAGGGGGAGGGTCGTCAAGGAACAAGTATAAAGGACCCCTGGACAAAGCCAAAGCGGGTAGGGTTGAGGGTGGGGGTAGCTGGGGTAGAGGGAGGTTGTGGCCGGAAATGGAGACAACGGTATTTGAACAACAATAAAAAAAGAAAGATATCTGGAAAATTCCCAAATATTTGGAAGTTAAGCAATATAGTACTTCTAAATAAACCATAGTTTGAAAAAAGTCACAAGATTAAGTTATTCTTTTTTGAAGTGAATGAAATATTCAGTATTCACTTAATTTTGAACTGAACTGAAAATGAAAACACAATATATCAACATTTGTGGAATGCAGCCCAAGTAGTGCTTAGAAATTTATAGCATTAGAATTATATTAGAAGAGAAGGAAAGTCTGAATCAATTATTTAAGTTTTCATCTTAGGAAACTAGGAAAGAGGGCAAATTAAACCAGAAGCAAGCAGGAGGAGGAAAATAATCAGTGAACTAGAAATCAGAAAAGCAATAGAAAAACCAGTGAAATCAAAAGCTGATCCTTTGAAAAGATCAATAAAATTGATACATCTCTAGCCAAACTGACCAAGTGTAAGGGAAAAAAGACACAGATTACCAATATCAGAGACAAAAGAGAGATTACTATAGTCAATAAAAAGGACGATAGGGAACATTGTGAATGCTCTATGTCCATACATTTAATAAGTTAGGTGAAATAGAGAAATTTTTTGAAAGACACAAATTACCAAAGCTCATTCAAGAAGAAACAGATAATCAGAATAGCCCTATCTTGATGGAAGAAATTGAATTTATAGTTGAAAACCTTCCAACAACAACAAAAAATTCCAGGCCCAGGTGGCTTCACTGTGGAATTCTGCCAGACATTTAAGGAGGAAATGATACCAAGTCTACACGCATTCATTCTGAAAGTGGAGAAGGAGGGAACGCTTCCAACTTGAGGTCGGCATTGCCTCAATGTCAACCTCATTACAAGAAAACTACCGACCGATATTCCTCATGAATATAGACGCAAAAACCCTCACAAAATATTAAGTCATTCTGAGCTCTTTATTTTCTAATACTACTTAATCCTGTTTTAAAAAACCTGTTTCGACTACAGCACCCAGTACTGAAACCTTAACAATCCGCACACAATTAACCATCATTCCTGTGAATCAGAAACCGTGACAGATTGCTAGTAACTAAAGGTGATATTGTGAATCCGTTTAAGACAGATTTCTGCGTGTCTGGTGGCACGTAGCAAGAAAGCCTAGTGCAAGCCTTATTGCCTTATAAAGAGATACTCTCACCTAGTAATGTTCTTCGTGCGTAAGAAAAATCTGCCTCTCTTCTTCAGGGTATATGTAGCTCCATGCTTGCTCCTGATAGCTTTATTCTCATTTATTAGTAGTGCTGCTAGGCAAGAATAAAGTGTGTTTCTCTGAGATTTGAGAATTCTGAGATTTTATCCCTAGAAACTGGAAGAAGCGATCATCCCTGGAATCCTGGGTTCTGCCAGGGGTGCCATGTAGTTCACTCCATTTATTAATTACTCATGTATTTCAAGGCCATGCACAGACTTTAGGAGTTGGCTTGAGTCACTCAGGCCTCCTTCCTTAGGGTCCCCAATGAATTAGATGTTCAGTTTGGGGGTGGTTGATTTATTTGGAGTTTTCTCAGCTGCTTGTTTTCAGGAAGGCATTCTCTCTTAATTGAAACTCTTCATAATTAACAACGGACTGTGGGCTGTATATCGTATTTAGAGGTGGCGGATTCCATAGTGGTCCAACATTAAAGGAGGGCTTGGGGTCAGACACCACCCCTCAGAATCCGGCACCTGCCACTTACCAGTTGTGTGCACGCTGTGAGTCTGGAGGGGCTGGCCTGCCCAAGGCATGGAGAGAGCACCAGAGTCTGTGGCACACTGAGGGCGGGCCCAGGGCTGCATGGCCAGGGGCTGCATGGGTCACGCAAAAGATACTGGATTTCATTCTCAGTGCAGCCAGCAGCCACTGAAGGGTTTAAATGGGAGCAGTGACATCATCAGGGGGTCATTTTCACCCAGTCCTTCTAGCCTTGGTCTGGAGAGTGGGTGGGAAGAAGGAAGAACGTCCAGAGGGAGGTCTTCGAGGACACTACCGCCGTGCATATGGCTGAGCGCCACGTGATGTTGAATCTCTCATACGGGACTGTGTTCACTTTCAGAGGCATTGTGCAAAGTGGGTGTGTCCTCCTCCCAGCCAGACTGCCAACTCTATTAGATCTGCGTGTTCGATGCCCTTCCACTCAAGTCCGTGCCACTCGCCTGTGGCTTTTCCCATTACCCCACAGAGGGTGACTGACTACCAGCGTGGCATTGCTCTGAACTTTTGTATTCCATCTAAATATTTAAAATAATTTTTCATTCCACTCCATCACATCAGTATTTGATGTAATCAAAAACCATTTTCCTCTAAATCTATTGTTATCTATTTAAATTTTACAGGTGGGTAATCCAAAGCTTAGAGTGATGAAGTACTGGTCCAAGGTCACATAACTGGCTTTGAAACGCAGGCTGTCTGATTGCCTAGTCTTTGCTGTTACTGTGTTTTTCAGGTTATAAGACGAACCTAGGTTTTAGAGGAGGAAAATAGGAAAAAAATTTTTGAAGCAAAAAATGTGATAAAATATTTAATAACATAAGTAACATAATATTTCACCAATGCGAGCCAGGTAAGCTACATTCGGACTATAAAACACACCCCCATTTTCTTCCCAGATTTAGGGGGGAAAGTGCATCTTATAGTAAAAAAATACGGTGCTTAAATGCACTCTTCATCGCTCTACCCCCAGTGCTGACAACGGTGCCTGGCAGGTGCTTAGGAAATGTGTTGGCTGGTTTATAACGGGGCAGTGCAACACCCCGTGTCAGGAACCCAACCCTAGGCCCCCGAGCCGCCGGAGTCAGGGCCACGCTTGGGTTCTGGGAAGCTGAGCAGAACCCATGCTCCCGGGCGTCCCGCATACACCAGAAGAACTGGGCTTTTTCCTCCCTCCTGTGTGCCTTCAGGACTTTGTGAGCCAAATAGTAATTGTGGGTTACTCATCTGTTTATCCTGCTGCATTATGACCTCTGGAAGACAGGTCCTGGGTCAAGTTCACCTCATTATTCACACAGGCCTGGCCTAACTAGTAAATGTTAAATGTGATCCACGGAATAGTGGGGTTGTCTCAGTTGGCAGGAGTCTTGAGGCAGAGAATATCGAGCCAGGGCTCCTCCGTCTGCCTTGCTCATAGTCAGGGCCCATCCGTGAGTGAGGGCTCAGGTACAGCCAGAGCTGAGGGTGGGTTCCTGTCATCAAAGGGGCCAGTCAGGCCTCAGAGCCACTGTGTCTCCCTTGGGTCACTCGAGGTGGCCCTCAGACCCCAGGGAAAGGGAGGCTCTGCAAAGCTTCCTCGGCCCAGCTGCAGATCGTGGTGGCCCAGCGGCTGTGAGCCGAGGAAGGAGGGTGGCGGGAGGGTGAGCTCTGTTTCAGCTGTGTCAATTTTCAGATATAGTGCGCCATCAAGTGTAATGGCCCAGGGTGCAAATCTGGGCATCATTCTCTAGAACCGACCTGCTCCCCCCCGCACTGCCTACCCCCTGTAATGGCCCAGATTCTTTTTTTGCACCGTTGGAGGTGAGGCCTGAATCCTAAGTGAAATGGGTTTGGTGTACTTATCTTTCGAGTGGAGGTTCTGTGATTGTCCACATCCTCTCTGTGTTTTTCCCATCTGTTTTGAGTCCATTTAATTAATTTTATATGTTGTTTATTTCAGAAAAACTGTACAACTCTAGTGGACGAGATTTAAGAAGAGCCCTTTTCTCCCTGAAGCAGATATTTCAGGTAAGAGAAGAAAAAAGTTCTCTTAGGTTCTGTTTCTGTGGAATGAGATAGACAAGGTTATACCTTTTATTGATTACAGAAAGGTCTCGTTAGATGACAATGTACATTAGGTCAAAATACCAGTTGAGACTATTTTTGCCATATCAACTATTTCAAACATAATAAGTAAAGACAATTTTATTAAGTTGTATTTTTCCATATTTAGTTCAGATTTTTAAAAAGAAGACCCTACCACAGATTAATTGAAGTCTGGTGTTCTGATCCTAAATACCAACCGTCTTCTCGCTTCCCCACCCCAGGTTTCTATCTGCTGATTTTTAAATTTTACCGTGCACATTTCCTGACTTAACGGTGAATCTTCACCAGCAATGTCGTATTCTGCTGTATTAATTCTATTTCTGTGTTATCATGGTGCACGAACCATACTTCATCTTACTTGCCGAGAGTGGGGGGCATGTAGGTATGACTGGCGCAGCTCCGAGTGAATAGTGCGCTGTATGAATGAGGTACGAGTTGCTTTGTTCACTCTTCTGTTGGCAGACGGTCTGGCCCATTTCCAGTGTTTTGCTGTAATAAACCCTGTGGTCATGACATGCCCCCTTTTCATGCGGTAATTTCTCTCTCGGTCCATCTTATCCTTCTCTCCTAAGCCTTCCATAGGTCTCTGCCCTGACGAAGTCAGAAGCTTAGTGCAGAGAGCTGGGGCAGGTGTGCAGATGAGCTCCAAGGCTATCGCCACGTGACAGGGCAGAGGAGAGAGATGACGCCAGGGGAGGAGAACGAGGCTGCTGGGCCTGAGATGGCTTCATGGGGGAGATGGCATTTGCACTGACCTGTGTCTGTGTGGGTTTATAGTTCTGTCCACTATGATTTTGGACTCTAGGGTAAAGTCCACTTCAGTTCCTGTCTTAGCCGCATGATAAAAGATTTTATTTGTCAGTGATTGCTTTAGCTAGAATGGCAGTCCCCTTCATGGGTGTCCTTCTGTCTGAGAGGGAATAGACAAAAAGGAGGGTCAACAGTCTGTCCCATCCCTGCAATCTCCTCCTGTTCTTCCTCAATCTTGTTCAACCACACCCTTGTGCTTTTAGCCACAGTCCCCTCCCAGTGTTGGTTTGTCCCAGTGTACACCTGTATGTCATTGCCCTCGGGGCGCACATCTTCGAAACATCCCCCTGGGGGTTGGGGTGTGCCTTGGTCAGGCTGTTTCTTCTGGGGAAATGACAACAGCTCTCCATGGGCACATTCTGCCTTTGGTCCTCCCCATCTCAGTCCATTCATCTGCTTCCCACCAGAGGGGTTTGAGGAAGCTATTCTCTTGCTGGTTCCTTGTAGCCTTCTGGATTACTTCTGGATTTCTCAGTATAGCAGTCAGGCCCTTCTGGATCTGTCTTATGTGCGCACCTCGCTGTCTTTGGCTGCATCCTAAGTTCCACCCATGACTGCATTCCGGGAGCAAACTGTGCCTTCTCTCTTCTGCACCTTTGCCCCTGGGCCTATCACTTTTATCCCAGAATGCATTGCTATCCCACATCCACCCTTCATGTCTCTCTGTTTCCCTCCTAGTCTCTCCTTCTGTCAAAGAGCCTCTCCCTTAAGTAAATGACCCCTCACTGCAGTTATGGTCCCTCCAAATACTTCTGATGTCCTCTGTGCTTGCATCAAGTATAGAACTTAAGAAACACCAGGGCACTTGTTGAGTCTAGTCTCCTGGGAGATCCCTAGGCTCTATCGCTGGGTCTTTGGGGCCTTGCACAGTGCCCGGTGCCACTTAAGAAACAGATGAGTGGGCTGGGTGGACTGAATGGTTTACCAGATGTCTGTCTCCAGTCCTCCCTGTCTCTAATTTAGTCTGTGCTTTGCTGGCTAATTACTTGTCCCAAAGTTCCACTTCCCACGTATCCATCTGTGTATCCCTGTTCCTTAGGTGAATGAAGCTAAACTTCTTCACCCTTCAGCACATCTTCCTCTCCAACTCGGACCCCTGACTGCAGGAGTGCTGGACTGTCGCTGTGCCACCAGAAGGTCATGCCCATGATGCTCCTCACTCTAACTCAGTTAGTCCCTCTGCCTGCCTGCTGCTTCTGGTGTTCACCTTTGCCTCCTTTCAAAACCTGTGTTCACCTTGTTGAGTATGCAGTGGGTGGCAGAACCACACAGAGAAGAGCTATTCTAAGTGACTTTAAAACACTGTAATTTGTGCATCTCAAACCACACACACACACAAATGAACTGTTTACATGTTTACAATAATCATGCTGGTGGTGGTAGTGCTGGTCTTGCTATTCTGAGACTGTGTATGTGTGGGTATGTGTGTGTGTGTGTGTGTGTGTGATTCCAATTTTGTCATTCTTAGAGTTCTCAGGGGTTAGGATTCTTGGTGTGCAGGAGAAAGAAGATAGAAAGGTAGAGAGGTTAAGTTAAAAACTCTGGATCTCTAAATTAGAAGAATAAGACTGAACCCATGTTGTACATTATTTTAACAAACAAACAAGCAAATACGCATATTTCTAGCTCTGTGTATGGAAAAGGACTAGAAGCAATGATGAAGCCATTAGCAAAATGCATCAAAGGCAGCAAGATTGTGGTCTTAAAATATTGAAAGGAGCCACAGCTCTTTGGAGAAATAGCTGATTCTAATTCTGAAGTAAGAAATGGGTAAAATAAACTTGGAACCTCTTATATAGACAGCAAGGAAGCTATCAAATACTACTAGGATTATTGCTAAAAGAACCGAGGAGCATGGTGAAGAGTCTCCCACTGGTTGGCCAAAGATGGGACAACATAAGGATGATAATGGCAATGAACTGAAGCGCATCAAGTATTTGCATTAATGAGTTCATCATGATACTAGAAAAAATAAACCCAACAGATTGCTCATCATTGGAAAATGCTAATGTCCAGCACCTTATTTTGATAATGGGTAAAGTTTTAGAACACAGGTGACCAACACAGGGCCTGTGGGCCAAATCTGGCCCTCCACCTTGTTTTATCCAGCCCAGCACCTTGTTTCTACCCGGCGGCAACACCAAGCTCCTTGCGCCCAGTTAAGGAGTAGTTACATTTATACAGTCCTGAAATTACATTCGGCCCTTTGAAGGTAACCATGAGGCTGATGTGGCCCCTGGTGAAAATGAGTTTGACACCCCTGTTTTAGAATCTCATATTTATCTTGCCTCTTATGTGAATTTTAGGATAATCAAACAGTAGTGATGGTGAAGTTTTGTTTATAAAAAATTCTAGCTTAGGAGTGATAGAATATCATGATCTTGCAACCCCTAATGAGTTAGTGGATATAGGGCTTGAGCACCAAGAGCTGCTGATGTGACAGAAATGAGATACAACCAGCGATTACATGCGTCCTCAGGGAAACACACACCACGGTCAACGACGAGCTCCAGCCAACAAAACCCACCCTGGGTCTGATCATGCCTCTATAAGCAATAACCAATGTATGAATGACCTTGGACTGAAGTCCACGTTGAACTGTACCACAGGAGTATAATCAACCAAACCCAGACTGTGGGCAAATGACCTAGTTTCTTCAACACATAACTTTCAAGGAAAAGAAAAAGAAATGAATTGAAAGACATTTAAAAGTTACATCAACTAATTGCCACGTGTGTATCTTATTTGGATCCTAGGACACATTGTAAGAAAACAGTATTTATGAGACAGAAATGCAATCACTGACTGGACATTTGATACCATAAGAAAGTATGAATTTTTTAGTTTGCATACATAATTTTAAGAAGAGTCCCTACTTCGGAGATACATATTGAAATACTTATGGATTACATGATGTGATGTCTGGGCTTTGCTTCAAATTAACATGACAGCAGACTGGGGGACGACAGCCGAAACAGGATTGGTGCGAGCTGATTGGCACCAGGGGTTCACTAAGTTATTCTGTCTCTTTTGTATGTGTTTAAAGTTTTCCATGGGGGAAAAGTTAAAAAATAGGACAAACATGTGTTGGGTCTTGTTGCACACCCTCTCACGAAACGTGTTCTGTAGCATTGGCTCTCTGAATCCTCAGGGACACTATTTCTACTGCTTATTCATCAAACAAGTATTTTCGAGAAGCCTTTGTCCGTACTCCATAGGCAGGGAAGACAGTGCTTGCTGTCGGAAGTTTGCGTCCCGTCTGGAAGACCATCCATGTGTGCACGAAATAGCTGCGAGCCACAGAGCAGCGGTGCATGGGGCGTTGGCTGGGTTACCGGGCTGCAAGCTGCCTGGGACCTAGATTCCTTCTCACACCATGACCCTGCCTCTCCATCACCTCTGTGTTTCCCAACGTGGAGGTTCTTTTTGGAACCAGGCTTGTAAGGGGCGAGGTGGCGGACAGGGGGCGCGAAATACAACACAGCAGCAATGAAAAACGAGAGCCATCGGTCATTTAGAGTGAGTTGAATATTCCTTGACTAATGAGCATTAAAAATGACCACAGATTAATGGCATGGCTATTATAGAAAATTCTGAAATGCAGTGATAATCATTTATCAGCGTTGAGATCTTGATTTCATTCTAATCTGAAACTAGTGTTTCAAGAACCACTTATTAGTGTCTAATATATTTTAGTACATTGCCAATTTGGAAAATACTGTTCACATTTATTACCCATAAATTTGTTTTCTAAGTGCCTTATCTACATTTGTGCATACATTTTAGTTAGGGTTCTGAATTATTTTTCTAAACACTGTCTCCTCTGCCCAGGGTTTTTTCTGAGTACCATTGCCAGGCAGTCAGTCAACTCTGTGCTATATTAATATTAGTGATTAGCTTGAGTGGTTTCTTGAGAGCTTGTTCTCACTTTTCCACCATGAAGTCATGTGTGAATCTAGTTTTAGTTAAAGTAATAAACATTTGTTACATGCTTGGAAAAACTTTCTGACTAGACATGAGCTCATCTAAATGTTCACTTTTCACATATGCTGGTGGAAAAGGATATGGATGGAGAGAGAATTATTTTTTATTTCCTTTATACATATGAGTGTAAAGTAATTTTCCAAAAACTCATGATATTGTCCCATTTTCTCTTGCTTTCCAAAGCCATGATTATCTTCAAGTCTGAGTTAACACAGCTGTCTCTCATTACCTCCAGGGCACAGGCCTCGCTCCCCCCACCCCCGCCCCACCCCGGTGCCCTCGGAGCAGCGAGGGTGCGTTCTGGGTTCAAAGGGAGCCTCTGCCTGGCCTGCCCACATTTAGCTCAAGTACTCCATCCATATAATTGGAAAATGCCATAAAATCAAAATGAGGAGCTGATTTAACATAGAGACTGGAGAATTATGCCAGTTCGTCTAAATTATTTTTTCTCTTTTGGAGATAAACCATGGTTGCTGACCATTCCTATAAGAATAACCTTTCATTATTCCATTAAGCTTTCTACTATTTACATCACTGAGGTTTTTCATTTTTGCTCTGTTGTTATAATTGAAGAGGCATGTTCCTGCCTTATCCCGGTTGCATTGGAGAAAAGGTACTGTCCCAGTGAGGACATGTCCTGAGACAGTAGCAGGAAAATCCCTCTCCTGGATGTCCATAGAAGGATAACTGAAGGAAAATGAGTGCATTTGGGGGCTGGGCGGACACAGGAGATCTTGGCCAAAGTTGGTCACTCTTCAGCCTTTATCTGTAAAGAGAAGGTAGGGTTAGATCTGTGGTTCTTGAACTGGTGGCCTTTAGGATTTCCTGGGGAATTTAATAGCAAAGCCTGGGTCTCGCTCCCAGAAATTCTGGTTAAGTCCATCCTGGAAGGGCCCTGCTTCCTATTCCTTTTTAAAGCTCCCAGATGACCCTCACGTGAAGGAGTCAGGGCTGAAGCCTCTCTGAACACCTCCGCATCACCTGGGTGGCTAAGGCCCATCTGAGCACGTCTGAATCACCCAGAGGGCCCAGGTCACTGTAGACTTTCCTATCCAGTAAGTCAGGGGTGGGGCCAGGTGTTTGCATTTTTAACAAGTTCCCAGGTGTCACTCTTGCTGCCGGAGGTGCCTCCCATGTCCTGCCTTCTGTATCAGGTCTGCAGGCCCACCCAAGTGGCTCCTTCCAGGGGCAGTGGGCTGCTGCGGGCGCTCCGTGGGACTGCGTTCTGCCTCCTGCTTGTCGGGCCAGCGCTTAACTCAGGAGGTGGAGATGCCACTTCCTTACATTCTGGTACCATTTCCAAGACCTTTGGAGCCACTGTCCTTAGGGACTGTCTCTTGGAACACATGAGGGGCTTTGGACCCTCACTTGATGGTCTGTGCTGCTGTGGAATGTTCCCTATTGTTAAAGCTCAGTGAGCTTCCTGGGGCCTGTCCCTAGGGACCTTTGCGTGCATGGGGGGCTGCGGGGGGGGGGGGGCTGGCGATTTTTTGAAGAATGAGAAACAGAACACTATAAATATTCCTGACAGCCAGGAGATCTGTTTGCTTTATCTTTATTAGATTGCCCAGAAGGCAATAATTGGTCTTTGGCAAACAACAATGTGAAGACTGGTTGTAAAATTCCTCTGGCAACAGTTGAGATGCTTCATTTGAATAGAGCAGAACAATCTTTAGGGGTTTTAATAGCACAGTCTGGATGGAAGAGGGACCTCGGCGGTATTTGAAGTCTTTTTCTTTTTTCTCCCTTCTCCTGCCAGGATGACAAGGATCTGGTGCATGAATTTGTGGTGGCCGAAGGCCTGACCTGTTTGATCAAGGTGGGGGCCGAGGCGGACCGGAACTACCAGAGCTACATCCTGCGCGGTGAGTCGCAGCAGGCAGCGCGGCGCCAGCCCTGCTGCCAGGGCGGTCCGGGGTCCTCTCCAGGGAGTTCGGTACTCTGAGCTTTTTACAAGACATTTGATTAAGCAGTGAGGTGACAAAACCACCCTGTAGCTAACGATGACACCTCCATTAGGTTTTATCAATTTTTAGTCATTAGTGATTGAGCTAATTTTTACTGGTTATTAAGAAAAAAGAATGTGCTATGAACTAGGTTCTTTAAAGTCTCTTTTATTTGGTGAGGGAAGGGGCATACTAAGTGGGCTTGAGTAAAGCCTGCATTTCAACAGAAAGCCATCCAAAACCAAAGGCTAACTTCTTTTCTGGGAAAAGTATTTTCTCCAACGTGAGTTATCACTGGGAACGTGCGGAAAAGGACGTCTTCCTTTTGTTCCTGACTCAGGAGGTACACCAGAAACTTACATTATAAAGGATGATTCTGATATCTACCTCCATAGTTTATTTTTTATAAAGCAATGCGCCTGTGGAGTTTGAAGTACGGCCTAATGTTCCAATTCATACAGTTCATGCTCCTTTCATAGTTACAGGTTTTTTGTTTGTGCACCTTTATATAAATACTCATTTTATTTGATCCTATTAAAAATCCTGTGAACAGCAGGGCAGGAATTATTAGGTTGAACCCTAGGAAATCACTGCTATCAACGGTTTTGATTTATAAAAGGGGAAATTTGATATAGTTTAATATCTCCATTTTGTAGGTGAAAAATTTGAAACTCAGAGGTGGAACGTTGGCCTAATAAAGTCAGTTTCCCCAGTGTGTGGTCGAGCAGGGGCCGGGCCAGGCCCGGGCACAGCACAGCCGATGAACGCAACCCCACGCCCGCAACCCCACCATTCCTTTCCCCCAATGAAGGAAAAATGCACGACACGTGTGACTTAATGTCAAGTGTCCACGGTTAGTTGGAGACAGGCAAAATGAAACATCTGCTACAGTTCCTGTTGTGTTTTGCCCTGAGAAGTTTCCTCACGTTCTGTGCTGTTACGCAGCATATTGAACTTCGCATCCTCCCTGCTCCTGGAGAGCCACGTAACGAAAGGCAAAAGCAAAAGAAGAAACTTAGGGTTCTTTTAAAAAACTTTTTAAGGGTAGATGTTCAAGTCAGTGTTCGTTGTTCCCATTCATTTTGATAAATGCCAAATGTGTGTGTGAGAGAGAGGGCCTCAGCCTCTGGTTTTTATAGTCCACGGCATTCGTGAGGCAAAGGAGTCATTTCCCTTTCTCAACCTTCGGTTTTTCCCTGGGTGTGTGACGGACCCTCCCTGCAGGCTGTCCGGGAGGCTCTATCGGTGAGTCTGATTATTTCTATCCTCAGTATAATTAAAACATGTACATGGAAACTTTCCTGGGATGTGGAGATAGATTAACCAGACACTGTGTCCTGCCGTGTTGCCTTCCAACCCAACTGCCTCTGTCTCTGAAGATACACTGCAAACCTCCTCAGCCTCGTGTTCCGTTCACACCGCCCAACGCCTCCAGTCGGGGAAGGCGCAGGAATCGGGGCGGGGAGCTTCTTCCCGCTCACTGTCCAGGTCACCTCCAATGTGGATGCTCATAAGTTGAACCACGAGGAAGGAAATATACCTAAAATGGTCTAACCCTGAAGAGTGCATCCACATTAACAATAAATGTATTTTTGTTATGTTTAAAGTATACTTTAACTTTACAAAGAGAAATCTTCTCTAGTGAGTGCTTATGTGAATATGTGCACGCACACCCACCTCTATATAATTAATATTAAAACCATCTTCAGGGGTATCCAACCTTTTGGCCTCTCTGGGCCACAATGGAAGGAGAAGAGTTGTCTTGGGCCACATATTAAATACATTGCAACACATAATCACACACAAAAAATCTCATAATGTTTTAAGTAAGTTTACGATTTTGTGTTGGGCCGCATTCATAGCCATCCTGAGCCATATGGGTCACAGGTGGGACACCCCTGATATGTGTTTTTCTGATCCTTATCTAGGAGCATATGTTTGTTTTTATTGAGTAGTCATTAGTGTTAATAGCTACATTCAAGGCTGGGGTGACAGGGAGGACTATGCCAGCTGTGGTCAGTCTCCTTTTTATCAAGAAGGTCAAATTCTTGTCAGAAGCCCCCTGCGGACCTTCCATGGATTAAAACTGGGTCACATGACCATTGCAGCTGCAAGGGAGTCTAGCAGAGCGAGTATAGGAAGTCCTCACTTAATGCGTCTATAGGATCTTGGAACTATGACGAAATGATGTAACAAAACCAGTTTTACCATAGGTGATTGATGTAACAAGAGTAACGTTCCTATGGCATCTCATGTGTGTTATAACAAAATGCTGTTGAATGAAACAGTGTTACTCCAGGACCTGCTATATTTGGTTTCCTGGACTTTAAGGGGCAGCAGCAAGAGAGAAAAGCATGACTTTAGACCTGAGGGTTACCAGTACCTGCCACATAGAGGGAATTAGGAAGAGAAACCTCAGCCCGGCTAAGAGGGCCTTCTAGAAGGCAGCTATGTGGTGGCCTGGTTGGAGGTAGTGAGGGCCTCCCTGCTGCTGAGGGAATGGTTGGTTGTACAGGGGTCAGAGTAAGTGTAATGGCCACACAAGGTGAATTGGTGAATTGTCCTTCCTGGGAATGAAAGATGGCATTTCCGTGGAGTACTTCAGCTAGGCTCTCTATGCTAGTGAATGCCTATCATGAAGCTTGCAGTGATTTGTGAATTTGCAGTGTTCTGATCTGGATCAGAAAGGTGCCAAAGGCAATGGCCAATGTTTAAGAGTCAGAACGCCCAAGCACAGCCAGGGAAGAGCCCTGTCTACTACCTGCTGCTTCTCTGGCTGTGCAGAAAATGCCTCACTGTGGACAGCTCTTCCTAACGAGTGAGGAGACTCCACGTTTCCTTTGCCATCATCTGGTAGCGGTGTCCATTCACTGGACGCCAGAAGATTTACCATGTGTTACCTGAGAGAGGAGCACTTGCTCACTTCCATTCAGGTAATGACGAGGCATCCTGTTTTCCACACAGGCAAGTGCATTTGCATGCTTGCCCTACTTCAGCTGAGTCTCGGAAGACTCAGGGTAACCAGTGCAAACCTCAGCACATCTTGATGTATTTGACCGAAACTCATACCAGGAAAGTACCTTCCGAGGGCTGTAAATGACAGATTTCTTGGGGTGTGACTTTTGTGTTTTTATACAAGGAAACTATCATTTTTCCTAGGCCACATGTTGAGTCACCCCTGCCTGACTTTGGAAAACTTCTCATGTAGGTTTTTTGTAGGTTGTGATCAGCTGTTGGCTGCCAGTAGACATTCGCAATCAAGGATGACCTTTGGATTGCCTCTTTATTTGCCCAACTGTATTTTAACCATGTCACCTTAGATGCAGATCAAGAGAAACTGGAAAGGACTTTAGTTTTATAACTCACAGGTTCCTGGGGAAAACACAGCTTGCTACCCAGGAGAGGCACAGAGCCCTCATGAGGCAGCACCTTTGTTGTGGTTTCCATGGTGATGTGGAGGAAGCAGGTTTGGGATCGGCTAGTTGGAATAACTTCAGTGGGCTCTGGAGTTTAGGGCCGTCCTCAGCTGTGTGTTCCCTGGCCCTGGGTGATTAGGGTGGGAATGTCATGGCCTGGAGTGTCAGAGCCCCAGAGCCTGACCCCTGGGTCAAGATGGCATTAAAAAAATGCTATTAGTGCAGCACAGGGAATGGAGTAGCCAAAGAACCTATGTGCAGGATCTGTGGACTTGGACATCGGTGTGGCGATCGCCTGAGGGAGTGGGCAGGGCTAGGTGGATGAGGGCAAAGGGAGAAAAATTGGGACAAGTCTAAAAGCATGAACAATAAAATATAATTAACAAACAAAAACCAAAAGATGATATTACAAACCACAAGGCGGGTTGACTGTCACAGTGCCGTGTAGGAGCGTGCCCTTCATGAAGTCAGTCACCTTAGGAGCTCCGCTCTGTGAGACCATGTGCGCGTCCCAGGTCCAAAGGAAACAGCGCATTTGGAGAACCCAGCACTTTCCACATCTGCTTTTAGAACTCGCTTAATTTATCTTTATTTTTGCACTCAGCCCTCTGTCAGCTCCTCTTTTAAGGCCCAGGAATCTGTTGCTTTTCGTAGAGGATGTATCCGCTGAGAAGTAAAGATAGGTTTTGAATTACGGTGTAGCCAAGTGTTCTCCAAAAAATGTGAGCCGGCTGCTGGGAATAGGTCTTAAATGTATAACATGGAGAAATAATATTTATCTGGCTTATTATTCTTGGATGGTTATAGCTAATGATCTAAAGTTTTTTTTGTGATAGCCAGTGTTGAATATAAATCTACTGTGGAATTTGTACCTCACAATTATTCTTATTGAAGTAGGACCTACAGTGGTATATTCCTGGGAACTTAAACTTTCCACACACGTCCTGAGCCTTCAGCTGTGGGCCGTGTCGGCCCCGGGGACGTGACAAGGAAACCAAAATACATCTCTGACCTGGAAAAGCTCCTGGGAGGGGCTGCACGTGGCCCGTTTTATGCGCTATATCGCATTTGTCTTCAATGTTTAGGAACCGCATGTAAGTGACGCGCTTTGGGAGAGAAGAGAGGACAGAGGCAAGTGGCTTATCTGAGACCAGCCACCTCCTCTGGCTGTGCCACAAGGGAAGCTGCCCCTTGGGGTCTCGTTTTACATGGAGAAATTTGATTTTATCCTAAAGCAAACTACTCGCTAATTATAAAACACCGCCTCAGCCATTATCGGAGCTGGATAAGATCTC
Organism: Micronycteris hirsuta; assembly: GCA_004026765.1. Lineage (NCBI taxonomy): Eukaryota > Metazoa > Chordata > Mammalia > Chiroptera > Phyllostomidae > Micronycteris > Micronycteris hirsuta. Next base: position 37,105 of record PVJI01002045.1, read on the forward strand.
AGAACTTCTTTAGTCCAAGCTTTTCATTTTCTGTGCTTTTCATTTTAGGGGAACACTGCAGGTATTTTGCTTGCCTCAACAGTGTGTTTTTAAGAAATGTTTTAATGGTTGCCAATATTAAAAATGGGATATTTAATCCAGATTTTAGAATTTTTTGCAAAAACAACAACCTGAGAACTTCAGTACCTTGCCAAATATCACTTAACTATATTGCACTATAGGAAAAAAAATGCCTTGATTCCTAGGGGATCTATTAACAAGGGTTAGAACTTCTGGACACTTGGTTTCTGTTGGCGTCTGTGTCACGAGGAACAGAAACGTTACAGACGGCCCAGAAAGAGACTATGATGTTAGAAGGACTGGTACAAAATGATCAAGTAGTAATTAAATCGATGTCCTCCATCTCAGAAAAACCGAAGTGCTGTGTTTTGGCGTTTCAGAGCAAAGCAGGTGAGGAAAGGTCAAGTTCAGACTCTACACGGTGGTTAGGGAGGGGCTCAGAGTAGCCCCAAGGTGAGGACTCAGGGGCAGGAGGGGGAGCCGCTTCCTCCCTGAACTGTTGCTGATGCCTGGCTGCCGCGGTCCCCAGTGAACAGCCTGGCCTGGCCGGCCTGTGTCCCCTGGCTCTAGTCCTGGGCACATCTGCAGGCTTGAGGGACATTCTCTCTTCTGCCTTTTTTTTTTAATTAAAAGATTTTATTTATTTATTTTTAGAGAGAGGAGAAGGGAGGGAGAAAGGTAGAGAAACATGGATGTGCGAGAGATACATCAATCAGTTGCCTTTCACATGCCCACACCGGCCCACAACTGAGGCTGTGCCCTGACTGGAATCGAACTGGCTACCTTTAGGTTTGCAGTCCGGCAGTCAATCCACTGAGACACACCAGCCAGGGCTTTTTTGTTTTTTTTAAATCCTTACCCGAGGATATTTTCTCATTGACTTCACAAAGAGAGGGAGGAAGGGAGAGGGAGGAAGAGAGAGAATGAACACAGAGAAGCATCGACGTGAGAGAAACAGGGATGGACTGCTTTCCACACGTACCTCAACCAGGGATTGAACCTGCAACCTTTTTGGTGTACAGGATGATGCTCCAACCAATGGAGCCCCTAGGCCAGGGCCTTCTCTTCTTCTGCATCTTGCTGTGAGCTTTCTGTGCTTAGTCAGGATGTCAGGGATCAATTATGGCAGCCACATGGCCCAGCTTTGGTGTGGATGACACAGCTGCACAACTGCCCTGCTGGTGCCTGTCCCCAGCCCCTGGGGGTGAGGCCAGTGTGGAGGGTGAAGTCCCTCCTCACTCGATGCTGATTTGATGTAACAGAGGCAGCTCCCAGGAGGGAATCAGGTCAGCTGGCACAAATTAGCAGCCCCTGGGACCAAACTGAACCTGTAGGTATTTTGTTGGCCCAATCTAGCACATTAAAAGATTTTAAAATAATCACCAACACTTAAAAATTGTGAGATTTGACCTAACAGCACAGATTTCTGGCTTCTCTTGAGAAATGGAACACGTGAGCCGACCCCGGGGCCTCGCGCTATGGCCACAGTTGGCTGGTGTGGAAGGAGCTGCGCCCTTTACGCGGCCCGTGGGCTCTGTTTACCACAGTCCCTACCACTCCCTTTTGTTCGAGCCCGGGGTCGCCCCACCCACTGTGTTTCCTCTGTGCCTCATCCGCGTCCACCTCCGAGTCCTGACATCGCCGTCTGTGATGCGAGCCTTGCAGTTATCTGGAGGGGCGCAGCCTGACTGTACTGCAGCTGGACATACGCTGTGACGCCATTGCAACTTTGCGAACTTCAGTCCAACACGAATCACTTTTAATCCCCTCACCCCTTACCCTCGGCATTTCTGAATACAGGCAAAGCTCAGCGCTGTCTTCTGCCTCGCCCCCACTCAAGCCCTTACGTGATGTTCTGAGATTAGGCACCCTGTCACCCATGGACGGTGGTAACCCAGAGTCTGAAGAGCCAAGCTCGGCAGGTGGAAGATGAGTGTAGGCAGAGCCACTGGCTGAGGACAGCTTGCGGACAAGGTTCCCTGTTGGAAACTTGCTGCCTTGGTTGAACTTGTAATGTGGTTGAACTTGTAATGTGGTGGTAACAGCAAGGCTTTTGTCTCAGTCCTAAAGTGTGAGCCTCGGACTCTACCCCAGGCCTGCGGTGATCAGTCTCTGTAGTCTCTGTCTTTCCTGATGACTCAGGGCACATTTATCCCTACCTTTGTAGTCATTTTTATAAAGTGGTGTGTAACTCTGGTTATCACTGAGTTAGATGTGTCCATTACTTTGGGAAGAATCGACAACTTCAGTTGACAATTCCAAACTCCTGCCTGCATGCACTTCCATGTCCTGGGACAGACCCTTTCGAGACCATGTTCCCCATCTAACTGCTGTGTGTGGTGTCTGTTTCCTTCTCTTTTGTTACTGCGTTCTGTGCATATCCCCCCACGGTGTTTTGTATTGATGTTTTCTTGTTTACTCATTTTTTAATTGGGCCTGATATCTACCACGCGATAGAGTGAGAGGATTCTCTTGGGTTCTTCTGTTTATTTTGTGAAGTTGGCTTGGGAATGCCATCTGCTAATCAGGGCCTTCCTCCCCCTTCTCGGGCGTGTTGTGCTTCCAGTGGGGGAGCTCGGTGTCGGGCTGGCTTCTTCCACTGTGGCAGCTAAGTTGGCCAGCACAGTCAGTCTCATGTGTGAAGTCCCGTTTCTGAGGCAGAGGTTGAGACTCTTCCTTCCAGCGCTTGCACCAGTGGCCTGCTGGCTGGAGACTTGGTCTGCAGGTTCCGGGCATTCACCGGCTGCGGCCTGTGGGCTGGGGCGGGCTGAGCAGCAGGACCACTTATAGGCAGGGGGTGTGGTCTTCACGTTTCGCTTGTTTTTTCTTAGCCCCGTGTTTGTTTGAAACTCCTGCTTTTGGCATCTGATATTCTCCATGCCCTGGTGTGTCTGCCCTCGGCCTGACCTTTTTGCTCAACCCCTTGGCACACTAGTAGGGATGTGGCCACCAGGTCAAGCCAGCCACAAACCTGTGGAGGGGTTTGGTCAGGGGCAGGAGAGCAGCAGCCCTCCCTGCTTGGGGAAGGAGGCTGAGTCACTCTTGCTGCTGCTGTGAGTGCATGGTGACAGAAATGGTACCTCCGAATGTCCCATCCAAGGCCCCTCTTGCCATCCCCTCCATCCCTACTCACATCAGGCCTGCTATCCTTTTAAAACCCTGAGTCAGAGAATAGCTGAGAGCTGTACTTGTATCCTCACCTTCTAGGCAATTCTACTTGGAAAGTTCACGTCTCCCGTTGGCCTGCCTAGACCATAGCATATTGGGGCCTTGCTGGACTTTCATAATTACTTTCTGCGGCACTGCATTTCCCAGGAGAGGGAGTTGTTGTCGCTGGTGTATCTAGATGGACCCCTCCAAGTCAATGGTGTGTGGCTGGCTACCCCCAGCCTCAGGACTCATGGAATCTCTCCTCCACTTGCGCTTCTCTTGGGTCCTTTGGGTAGATCGGTAGGAAGGTGGTTTGGAGGCTTCTGTTGCACTGCATCTGCGTTTTTTTCTGGAAGTGCCAAGTGATCTGAGCCAGCCTCACGTGTGTTCTGTGCCCCAGCACACCTTCAGTCTGCAGTGCCGTGGGCAGGAGCTCTGTGGGCAGGAGCTCGGTGGGCCGGGCGGGCGAGGGAACGCCTGCCCAAGGAAGCAAAGGAAGGCCAGAGCCCATCCAGACCTTTCAAGGGGGCAACCCGCGTTTTGCTTTTCCTCTGGGTTCTCAGGTGAGACAGGAAGGTGCTGGGCCAGCCCCGGGTGAGGCAGGTGACATGCCTGGCTCTGGGCCCCTCACACATTTGGCAGCAAGTAGGATATATGCCCTCAGTCTCTAACTCTAGGTGGATACTTGCAGCTTTAAAATCGATTTTGGTTTTGTGTTTGTGTGTTTGCTCTTTTCTTACCTCCTTTCAAGGTATTTCCCCCCTATAATTAGAAAATGCTTTCTCTTGATAACTTTGCTCTATGATTCATAAGGCTTTACTTTCAAGTTTTAATTTTTCTAAAGTAAAAATGAATTATTAGTACCCTGGAACGTAGCAGGCATTAAGTAGTAACAGAAATATTTCCTGTAGAGCAATCTTTATAAAAAAAATACACAGTGGGTCTACCTGGCGAACATCGTCTCCACCCTGGAGCATCATTAGCTCAAATCATGTGAAATTGCTGCCATTTGACCACTTTTTCCCTGCAGAAATGGCAAAGTGAAATGGTTTAACTTAAATTATTATGATTTAATCTCAACTTGACTCTTTCCTAGACTGATTAGTTGTTTCTTTAAATTTTACCTTACAATCTGTAGAAAGTCACATTTAGGCCATTTTGCAGACAACTGCACCGCCCCCCCCCCCCCCACCGCCACCGACCCCCTCCAGCCCCCAACAAAACAACCCCTTGTAATTTTGTGCAGCCACGTCTCCAAGCACAATGTACAGAACCATTCCTAGCCAGGCTCAGCCAGAGAGATTTCTTCAGCATTTTCATCTCCACTGGAAACCTTCGTCTTCTTCCCTTCACGTGAGAAAAGAAAGAAGAAAGAAACAGAGTTATGTGGCCATTCCTATGTGTGGAACTTCCCACGGCCGAATCTCACTGCCATGTGTTCTTTGGGAATTTTTCCACTTTATTCATCCAGAAGATGCACCTCTCACGCCATCCTTCTCAGCTTGCTCCATAGATGCGTACCGAGCAACAGCCGACTAGGTATGCCCTTAATCACAGTCGTTACCTCCCCTGCTGTTGACTGTGTCTCATGGGCTTCTCTCATAGGGCTCTACTTACAAATCCAAGTTTATGATAGAACAGAAGGTCTTAAGCAAATTTTAAACCCAACCCTAAACATGGATTAAAACTGTTTTCTTGGCTGGGACTTGCTGGGGCATGTCACAGTTACTGTGTTCATAGACTCCTGCATTTTGGAGTGTTGAGGGCCCTTGGTAGACTGGGCCGGCCTTCCTGCAGGTTGCCACTCTTTTTCCTGATAAGGTGGCTTCCCTGCCATCGATGTGCACAAGGCACTCTGTGGTGTCCCAGACGTGTGGAGCCAGCCATGACCCAGGTATCCCCAAGGCCCGATGTCCATACCTCAACACGGCATCTTTGCATGGCATTCAATGCCCCCACCGCTGCTTCATTCAGCATCCCTGGGAAGAACACAGTCCTCCTTCACATTTAAGTCAGCTACCCCTCGACCCCCTTCTCTCACTCACTCTCTGTAATCATCCACCACCAAATTCAGGCTTCTCTACCCCTCACTCCTTTCTCCCTTTCAAGTCCTTACATCTCTTTTCATTTCCAGTTACAGTTTCTGACTTCAGGCCGTCATTTTTTTTCCTTCCTAATGTTCTCTATGAGTTAATTAGTCTCTCTGATTTCATTTCTGCTTCCCTTTGGTTCATTTTATACCCTGTTGCCTGGGTCGGCCTCCTCCATCCCTGGTGTACATCCTTCAGTGGCTCCTCTCATCGTCAGGAAGAAGTCCCGGCCTTCCGTGTGGGCAGAATGTCTGTGTGGCTAGTATATCAGTCCAGGCCATTTCAGCTTTCTCTCTGGCCTTGGTATTGCCTACCAGTCCCTTCCTCACCTGGCTCACACTTTACCCTTTGCTTCCTGCTTGTGTTCATGATGGGGCTAAGATGCCATATTCCCCAGCAGACCTTCTCTTGTACCCCAATATTTTGGCCCTCTGAGCATACCCTGGTATTGACACTTATCTCACATGATAAAATAAATATTTGTTGCAAATACACTATGGGCCAGAGACCCTAGGCTAATCCCTCTACCACACTTGGCTGCCTGAGTGCATGCCAGTTTCCATCCTTGGTGCCAGGCACATTCTAGGAGCTCAGTGAAAATTGGCTAGAGGAGAGAGTAGGTGAATGATAGAATGTCTGCCAGGAAGAGAACCCATGATCCCTGAGGAAGCTACTGGTTTATACTGAGAATTGGGGAGAATTTAGATTTGCTAATCTGAAGCTTTAGCTCACCAGATTGTTTTATTTATGAGGCACAATAGCACATGTTGGTTTGTTTTTGGTACTTAGAAAAAAGTGCTAAACTATTGAATTATGTTTTGATAATTTTGCTCATTCAGTAGATCAAGACAGTGTACATGTTGATTTTAAATGTCATGGTTTCTGAAGATCAAATCCATGCAAAAATGGATCACACCACATAACCTGTTTTGTATCGCAAGGAGTTACCTACCTGCCTCTGAAACAGACGGATTATGAGTTCCTCGGTGGCAGGAAGAGTGTTGTCATAGCCTTCGTGGTCCCAGCTCCAGCCTGATCCTTTTGCCGCAGATACTTAACAGCTATTTGATTAAAACAAATGAATGAATGAGTGGGAGGGGGCTACCTAGAGCCATGCCACAGAGCTGTCTTGGTCTTAGGTAGTACTTTGTGAGTGATGGTGGGTAAGCACATACTTTATACTGGGAGCTGGGTGTGCACGATCAGAAAATGCAAAATGGGGAGATGCAGTAAGATGATAAGCGATGACGTGTGTGATTGGAAGCACTTTCATTTGATTTGATTTTCAGTATCCTCATGAGCTCAACCATGTTGTCCCTTACTTCCCTTTCCCTGCCTCCCCTTTCCTCTGCTACTCAAAACTGGATTCCCCCAAAGCCACTCCGGTGCCAGGTTGACCTGACGTTTCCTGAGCCAGTTCCCACAGTGGAACTGTGTTCCATGGCCCCCACTGCACACACTTGCCTCCCCCAGGGCTGCCGTGGCTCCAGGCTTCCCTAAAACACTACTAGGGCATCCTAATTATCCCAGAATTAGAGCTCTAGTCCTTCCTCGCCCAAGTCACCCTGTCCTTGAGACTCGGCTTGAGCCCACCAGGGTTTAAGTGGGGGATAAGTTTAGGTGTAGTTAGCTATGTAGGGGTTGTTTTTGGAGGAAGGGGCAAACGTGTTGCTTTTAAAGGAAGATTAGGAGCAATGAGTAGGAGTTACAGGAAAGTGGTTTTTTGACTGAGGACAAGCTGCTAGAACAGAGTTGGAAAATTAGTTTACTTTTTTTGCCAACATAAACTGATCAGTGGTGACTTTCTGGAGCATTCTGTTGAGGATTCTGAAGCCACATCCAGCATCAGCAGGAAAGAGTGCCACGACCAATTCTTGATGTCTGTCAGCAGCCCGGGCGTGGGGAGTGAGAGCAGGAATACCATATATGGTGTTTGTTTATTCTGGGGAATATTAGGCATTTTCAGAATGCTTGTTGAGTTGATTTCAATCATGTGTGTGACAATTAATTTTCTAACCACAATACTTTGTATTGGGACCAGCAGGGACCAGATGACCTGTTAGGGCCATGAGACTCTTGGGATGGGGAACAGAGTGATGACCTCTTAGATCCCTTCCAACTCTAATGTTCTGTGTTTCTGAGTAAAATAGAAAAAGCAGAAGGGATGAAAACAGGGTTGTTTGGCTCGCCTTCTTCTTCATGATCTGTCTTAGTTGCTGTAGGATCCCCAGGCTCTCCCCAAGCACATACTGTCCTGCTTTAGCTTCAAAGAAGGCCACCTGGTTACATGACATAGAGCCCAGCCAAGTCATTGAGAAGGAAGGTGAGCTGCTCTTAGTCATGAAGGAGCTGCTATTCATGTTGATCTGCAGAATTTGAAGGATTAACAGAGTGAGTATTGGTTTATATCCAGGAATTCATATGTCCATGTTGAGGTCCGAGACAGTGGTAGGTTTGCTGCTTCCCCAGAGCTTGAGGGAGCTTTGACTATAGCAGGGGAAGTGACATGCGCACTATGGTAGGCAGAATTCTAAGGTGACTCAGAAGATTCCTGCCCCCTGCTGCACACCTTGTGTTATCCTCTCCCTTTAAGTGTGGGCGAGACCTGTGATCATGATGGATCTGTGACTATCACGGAACCATGATTAAGTCGCATTATGTGGCAAAGATGAAAGGACTCTGCAGATGTAAATAAAGTCTCAAATCAGTTGAGTTTGAATTAGTTAAAAGGGCGGTTATCCTGTGTGGGACAGGCCTGAACAGGTGAACCCTTTAAAGAGAGTCTGTAAGTCATAGACACTCTCTTCTGCTGACTTCGAAGAAGTGAGTTGCCATGAGTTCTCCAGCTGCAAGGAAATGAATGCTGCCAATAACCACATAGGCTTGGAAGGGGACCCCAAGCCTCAGATGGGACCACAGCCCCATCTGACACCTTGATTGCAGCCTTGTGAGACCCTGAGCAGAGGACCTGGCTAAGCTGTGCCTGGACTCCTGCCCCATGGAAATTGTGAGATAATATGTCTTGTTCTAAGCTGCTAAGTTTGTGGCAATTTGTTATATAGCAATAGAAAACAAATGCAATTAATATAAAAATTGTAATACAAAGCCATCTGGGCATGCAAAAATTGGTGCAAAAACTCTGTGACCTCAGAAGAGGCAGAGGTCCTTGGAGGGGGGTTAGGAGAAGATTTCATGAAGGCAACAACTTCTTATTTTCTTCCTGGGTTTCCTAGGCAACCACGTGCCATCAGTCTAAACTGAATTCCCCTCCATGTCCCTTCCATTTCCTGTGTGAGCCTTTCAGGTGGTCTGCTTAGACCCCTCACTCCAGTGGTGGTTACTCATTTGGTTCTCTCAAAAAGACTTTGGTGACATCTGTGCTCATGCAATTAAAGGACTCTCTCCTGCATACAAATGAGTAACTAAAGGAGAAGGTGATGCAAAAGAAAATTCGGGATTTCCGGTATGCCAGTGTCAGGAGAGAACACGGCAGTCTTATGAAGACTGGGTCATCGTGGATGGTCTTACCCATGAATTAGAGACGGGCAACTGGGCACAAGGGCTCTGTGGGAAGTCATGATCCTCTTCAGAGATGCCTTTTGCTCCTCTTTCTTTGCATCCCTACCATCATTCCTTCACGTGTTCATGCACCCAGCACGTGCCCTTTGCAGAGAATTACAGTGGGAGGGGGAGGGCTCAAGCTGAGGCCCCTCACCACAAGGAACTTGGCAGTGACCCTAGGATAGGAGCCATCAAGTAAAGATGGATATACAGAAAAACACTGTATAAAGTTAGAGTTTGGATGAAAATCCTTAAATCCTGTCTTTCCTCTCAACTTGCTTGCATCAGCATTATGTTTCCAAAGGTGGCTGATAAATTTTAAGGAGTTCAATCCTATATCATCCATTTCAAAGGTGCAGGAAACTTTTTTAGTTGTTCTTTGCTCAGTCATTCAAGATGTTTGCTTTTCATAATTCAGCTTTTCTTTTTTTATAGAATCAGCTTAATGTATCACGTTTCATGGGAATTTCATAAAACATGAAATGTGGTACTTGAATCAACTGTTCATTCTCATGTAGGCAAAACACAGCACAAAGGTTTCTAGGCATTATCAGGCTTGCAAAGAAAGGAAATATGTAATTTTATGGTTTTGTTTCTGAATTCCATGTGGATTTCAAAATTCCTGTTACGTCAGTTGAAGTCCTAATGTGAAAGTTGCTTGCAACCGAGGAGGGCTGGACCTTTTGTAAATTATAGTTGAAATAGTAGTAACCTTCCTGACCGATTAGGAAGCACCGTCCACTCCCCACCTGGTTGGGCAAGCAGATATTCTGTGAAGGCTGCATCTGGGTGCTGTGCACTGGGCACGGGGACAGTGGCTACTGCCTGCTCTTTGTTACCTGGTGGAGGGTTCCTGAGAGCAGTTTCCAGCCCAAGTCCCTTCTCACTGTCCCCCTGGGAGCTATGCCTGGTCGACTTCTGAGCAAAGGGTGCTGTTGTCCTTTTTCAGGTTTTCTGACTAGTCCTGCACTGAGAAAGAAATATACAAGGTCTGTCAAGAAAAAGTCCAGCCATTGTTAATATAATGAGAATGGCTTGCGCAACATTGATGTAACCTGGCAGCCAAGGAGAGTGGACTGGACTGGAACGCACACGTGTGAATAATGATGACTTCATTGTTACTAGTCTGTGGGGGCGGTAGACGCCATCGAAAGAGCATGTGTACTGTGTGGCTGTCACATCAAAATGACAGGGCGAGTAGAGCAATGAACCTGCATCACATTTTGTGTGAAGCTTAAACATTCCTCCGCAGAAACTATTCGCATGATTCAGAAGGCCACGGCCATGGGCCCCTGGTGATTGGCTGCTGCATCGGGACAATGCGCCTGCTCAAGCATCACATCTCATGTAGAGTTTTTGGCAAAACATCAAATCACCCAGGTGACTCAGCCCCACTACAGCCCAGATTTGATGCCCTGTGACTTCTGACTTTTCCCAAAACTAAAATCAGCTTTGAAAGGGAAGAGATTTCAGACCATCCATGAGATTCGGGAAAATACGACAGGGCAGCTGATGGCGACTGGGAGAACTGTGTGAGGTCCCAAGGTGCCTGCTTTGAAGGAGACTGAGGTGTCAGTGTTCCGTGTACAATGTTTCTTGTATCTTCTTTAGTAAATGTCTCTCTTTTTCATATTACATGGATGGATACTTTCTGGACAGACCTTGTACTTCCTCATAAAAAAGGATTTATTTAAAAGGTACTGCAGGTACTCTGTGAATGTTCCCTCAACTGCCAGATCTTGAGAGATGGAAGCCATGCAACCTGTCTTGTAACCTAATGGATTCCTTGAATAAAATGCTTAGGGCTTCTCTCTCTACTCTGTCTTTGCGGGTCCGTTGGTGGTAGGACAGTGTAGGAGGAAATGGTTTAGGGCTGTTTTTCCCCATGGGGTTGACAGGAAAGGTGGGGGGCATACATGACCTTCCCAAGACCACTGTCTCTGTCACCTTGTGAATTTTACGTCCCCTGAGTGCTGTGGTGTCTCCTGGCAGTTACTGTCTGAGCCCCTTAGGCCTCTGTGTACAGACCAGCCGCAGGGCATGCTCGTTGTCTTGGCATGTGGTAGTGGAAGTGGGGAGACATACTTACATCACCAAGGGAGTGACACAGCCTCCAGTCTGGCTGTGTGTTGGGGTGCACATAAAATAGCCAAGTGGACGTGTCTGATCCACTGTGCACTTGACGTCTTCACTTTATCCATGCTGGCCCTTGTGCCTCCTCCTCCTTGGCTTGCTGCAGGGTCTCTCTTTACCCTTTGTGATACCCTTCCCATGAGGCATTCTGGGGAGCCCTTCCTAAAGCCCTCTGGGAGTGTGGCCTTCCCACCTCACAGCATATTTGTAACCGTCTGTCCCCTTGTCCTGTTCCCTGACCATGCCAAGACCTCCTTGATGATCAGGCGCTCTGATCTGCACCTGGACCCCCTCTGTCCCACTCTGAACAGGCATCTCATGTCGTGCCTGGTGCTCACCAGGCCCTTCAGTAAAGGCATCAAGCAGTGAATGTTGTCCAGAGGATGTCAAGGGGACCACGAACCCATGCAACAAGGACAAGGCGAAGAAGGCTCAGAATTAAAAGGTAGGGAAACAGCAGGAAAGACCCACAAGAGATGGCCACGATACAGCCAAAGCCATGTCCATGCACATGTGGGCAGCTAGATGGAACCTCAGCACACGTGGCTGGTCCCATTCAGGCTGCCCTGTTAGGGTTTGTGAGCCTGAAATGATTAGCCCCATTCTGGGCCTTTTGAATGGTTTGATCAGAACAGAGTGCTGTGCGTTCCTGATTGGAACCCCGTGTTTTTCAGGAATGAAGTCTGTTCTTCTGTTACTCTCTTTTTCCCCTTGAGCAAAGGCATGGTGCTGAGAGAGCCCAAGGGCAGTGCAGAATGTCCTGGCTCACTCGCCTTCAAGGTCACGAGCACCCTAGGCTGGGTATCTAAGCTGGAGTCTCCTGTCTCTCTGGCTTCCCCTTTTAGCCTCAGGTGGTGTGGAGAGTTCACCCGCGGTCCTGAGGGGCTGGGTGATCTCATTTGCAACGTGTTTATTCAAAGGCAGTACTGTGGGCACAGCCGGATACCTTTGGCTTCTTTGTTAACTAGACTTCTTATAGTATTGACAAGAGAACAGGCTGTTTGGTCAGATTGCCTTGGAGCTGTTGGGTGCTGAGAAAAAGTTGACTTCATTGCAGAGCTTCTGTTCCTTTAGAAACCTGGTCTGCGTACATTACATCACCTATTTCCACACCTGCCTCTGTGCCAGTGTGCCACGCCAAATCACCACTCACCTTGCTTCTGACACACTCGCGAGGCTGCTGATGGATTGGTGTCAGCTGGGCAGAAAGCTGCACATTGAGGGGAACCCCATATACTCTCTGGGGGGATTCTGACCCCAAGCAGACATCACCATCATTTGCTATAAAGAGGGTGTATGGAGGCAGATTGCTTACTTGGAGGTTTATAAATAGATGTAGCTGTTGGTGATATGCAGGCTGGCTTTGGATGTTGCTTCTCTAGATATAGCTAAACACCAGAATGTTGAGCTCTGAAAACCCTATTGATAGGAGGCTCCTGTGGTTGTTCTGGAAACGTGGCGGCATTCAAGGACAGGGGTTTCAGTTCAGACTCCTTAACAGCCTGACAGAGTTTGACATGTGCCTGTGCCTGCTGCTTTTTGTTTAGCGGACTACTAGTGCTGTCATGAGGCAGAGGTCACGCAGTTTTCTCCCTGATTCAGATTTGGGAGCGGACTATTCTGGCCACTTTGTTTCTAGTGGGAGAGCACCTTCATTGAATGAGTGCATCTTGCTTTCTGATTTTTCTTTTCAACACAAGAAACTAAAGAGATACAGGTTTTGAGGGAGTATTTTCCTGTCGTATGTATTTTAAATATGTGAAAAGGCTTAGGCAGCTGAGGCCTGAGAAGCTCACATAATTTGGAGTGGAAACCCATTGTCCAGCATGGAGTCACATCTCTGACGTGTCCCCGCAGGGTGCTGGGACAGCGGGTGCTGTGAGGATAGGCTAGATTCCAGGAGCACCACTTTGACCTTGAGAGCCTCTGCTCCTTGAGAGGCACCAGCCGCCACGGATGGCACGTTTGCTCACGTGGGGGTGGGAGACAGGAACTGCGGCCCTCGGGGTCCGTGCCTGCACCACCGAAGGCACAGGGGCTCCGGGGTGCCTCTGCCAGGGTATGGCTCCCCGACTCCAGGTGAGCACTAGGCTAACTGTGTGGGGAGCAGGGGCTGCGGGGGGTGGGGACAGATGATTCAGCATCACGAGGATTTTTCAGTCTGAGGTGGGAGACATACTCTCATCCGTTTATTACTTCTCTCATCAGTCATAGTTGTAATTAAGATTATTTTGAAATATATTGGACTTATAAAGGCATAAGTTGTAATAAAAACAACCCACATGCAGCTTAAGATAAGCATCACCAGGCCATGATTTGGCCTTTCTTGATCTTTGTGCCCCATAGTGCTCCTCTGCACCCCGATCTTCCTTGCTTGGTGCAGGGGGTGGCATAGTCTGTCATACCATGTGTATTGCTCAACAGGAGTTTCTTTTCCCTGTCCCCCACCGGGCCAGGGCTTCATCACTTTTGTCTGGCACAGAGTCTTGTCCTTGTGCATGGTTTTGAATGGACGAGTGAACGTAACGATGTGAGATGCATCCATCGGCTGACGTGGCCCTGCCTCTGCCCTGCACTCCTGGGTAGCATTCTGTCGTGCGAGTGTGCTGCAGTTAGCCAATGGTCCTCCGGTTGCTCCACGTTTAGGTCGTGTCCAGTGTTTTGGAACTGGAGACATTGCTAACACGTACATTCTCGTTGTGTTTCCTTGGACACTCATGGGGGTTTTCTGGGGCGTGCACAGAGCAGTGAGTGGCTGGGTCCGAGAGTTCTCACATTTATTCTGCAACGTGCTGAGTGTTTCCCAGCCTGAGTCGGAGCTGCAGCTTCTGGACACGGCGTCGGGTTACTTCTTCGTATGGGGCTTTGATTCTGAGTCCTGTTCTCCCTGAGGCCCCTGTGGTGAGTGACATGTGACTGGGGTGGCTGGTGACCCTAGTCCTGGAGTGTTTGGGTAAGAGGAGACTTTTCCTTGGCCCACTTCCACCAGCCCTTAGGGCCTTGCCTCTGTGACCATCCTAGTTCAGTGTCCCATCCAGTGGCCGGCCCGCCTGGCTGAACGCAGTGCGTTAGAGCAGAAGGTGCCTTAGGGGCTCCTCGTTGGCCTTCTCACAGAGAAATGGGGGCTGGGAGGGCTGCAGGGACGTGTCCACGGCCTCACAGCTGTCACAGCCATTCCTTACTCCTTCCCCTTGGAGAAGCTTTCCTTTTCCTGTTGCTGACTTGTTGGCCCCTTCACTCTTTCTTTCAACCATGACTCCTATTTCAGTAGTCATGGCCATTCCTGTTCTGTGACACTTGGTCACTGGGGCCCTTACCCTTCCTATGTTCTCCCCAGCTGGCCCACCCTGCCCTCCCTTCCTGAACCGCTAAAAGTCACTTCTTGTGTCTTCTGGAGGGACGGAATGTCTGCAGGAGTCCTTTGCAGCCCCACAGATTACAGGAATTCCTTGGTTTAAAAGGAGCAGGGTTGATATTTTAAAATTGTGCCTTGAGTACCCTGTGGATGCAACAGAACTTAGAGGAACAGATGATATACCCATGTAAGTCTGGAAAAATATCTCCAAAATAGAAATCTCTGAGGTTTACTCTTGATCCAGCCTGAACCCCATCTTCAGCTGTCTATGGCCCACGATGCGCTCAGAGGCAGAGGCCCAGAATCAGAGTCGTTCGCCCGTGGCTGGCTCCTCACAGGTTTTCCCGGGCATCACGGGCTGCCCTGCCCAGCCCCTCCTCACTGCCCGTGTCCTTTTACCAGCTCCTGCACCTTCTCGTTGAGGAGGGTCTTGTCCCGCCCTCCGCTCTCATGCCCACCCTCAGCCTAGCCACTGGCCTGCTTTTGTCTTTGCCCCTGGAGAAACCTCCCTACCGTGCGGCTTGGATGACTTCACTGCAGGAGAACCCTGAGGTCCTCCCATGCCCCAAATCTTGCCCCTGCTGTTTTTCTCTATAACTATAATTTGGGGCATCAGCAAGGCTCTGTAATTTTAAGTCTCAAAGCACGCTAAAGTATGGAGTTTCATTTCTCAGTTCAGTGCACATATAGCAGAGATTGCCACGATTCAGAACGCCTGCAGTCCTGGTCTGCATGTTTGGGAAGCTCCCGGGCCCTTACCCTCCCCTTTCCCCAGCCACTTGCCTCCAGTCCCATGCCCCCGGAAGAGAGAAGGCAGGAAGGGGAGCCACCACAGTGGCCGCTATAGGCTCCTGGTGTGAGAGTGACCAACTGAGGCATCTGTGGAGTGTCATGGCTGGTGGAAGGAGCTGCTGCAGGTACTGGCCTTGGTCTCAGCTTGGCACAGGCGCCTCGTGGTTTTCCCCCTGAGCAGAGACACCTCCGCGGCTCTCACCTGCTCTGCTGCTGCTGCTGGGGTGCTGGAAACCAAGCTCCCCCAGAACCGCTGTGAGTCCTCTGCAGAGCTGCTCCCACCCCCACTTGTGGAAGAAACCAGGGGCTTCCACGCATTACTCCACAAACCCTGGGGTTCCCCTGAGACCCCACAGGGCCCACCCCCACGTCAGCCTCAGAGTCCCTACTTTGGTCAGTTTTATGTTCTAGGCTTGCGCATAAGTTGTGGAAAGGGTTCTGTTGGTAAGACACTGAAAGGTCAGTAGCCACTGTTGGATGAGACAAAGTACAATGTCTCGTCCTGTGGTTCAGGGCCCTCCGCGAGGGGCCGCCCCCAGCACAGCGCTGCCTGGTGGTGTTCCCACCTGGCTTTCCTGGGCGGGGGCTTTGTAAGGACCCCCCGCCCTGGGATGCTGACCAGCGTGTCCTCTGCACGGTGTTATGCCTCCTGCCTGAGTACTGTCATCAGGGTCGTGGTCTGTGCCTGTGGGTCCCTGGGTTCTGGGGCAGTCGCTGTTGTCGCCCGTGTCTCCTGGACCCCGGCTCCAGAGTGGAGATGCTGTGTATGTCCCTGAAGCGGCCCCCTGTGGGTGGCCCCTCTCTGCCTCCATGTCACCGACGTTACTCTCTGGAGCTACCCCGGGGCCTGTGTGTTTAGTCTTTATGTCCACGTGCTCCCAGCTCCAGAGGAATAGGGAAGGATCGGGAAAGGGCGTGTATGAGAGGAGAAAGTTGTATTTTTAGGTCTAAGCACAGGGTGCTGTTGTGTCGCGAGTTGTAGAAAGAGAATTAAAGAGGCAGTTCAATTGCCTGATCTCATCTCTTCTGCCGTTGGTTCACAAATGTAGCATCTTCCTCAGGCAGCCTTGGGCACCTAGAGTGAGGGAGCAATTCTCTGCCACAGGAGGTGGATGAGGGCCCCACCCCAACAGGTAGGGTGGACTAGGGCGGGGTGCAGTTGAAAACATCTGACCTAAAGAACTGTGCAATGTGGAAGCTTCTAGGCAAAGCACTGCAGGGATCAAATTCATTCACAGATATTTATTGAGTCCGCTGAGGGCTGGGCCTAGAGATAAAGAAGAGAGAGAAAGGCTCCCGTCCATCTGGCTGGGGAAAAAGATAAAGCAAAAGTCCACCGCCTTGTCCTCAGAGGGTCAGTGTTGAAACAGCAGAATGCCTGGGGGTGCTGTGGGCCCCAAGTGGCAGCTAATCCAGCTAGGGGCTGGGAGGGGGGCGGGGAAGAGGTGGTAACAAGTGAGGATGGAGGGAAGGGGTAAGGGTAGGAGACCTTTGTAATTGTGATTGGCAAGGGGACAGGCGAATAAAGGCACAAGGGCAAGGGACAGCATGATGCCTCCCCCAGACTTCCAGCTGCTGGGCGGTCAGAGCAGGCGTGAGGCACGCCGGGGCTGGAGGCACGGGGGGCTGATGGTGCCGGGTGGTGGACGTCCTGTGGAGCAGCTGGGACTCAGGCATGGGGTGGAGAGCAGGGCGTTCAGAGGGTCTGGGAGGGATGGTCATGGTCCAGATCTGTCTGGGGTGATCATCCTGGGACTGTGGCAGTAAAGTGGGGTGTGTGTGGGGGGGGCAAGCAGGCAGTGGGTGAGAGATGGGAAGGCCCTGACTGAAGCAATGGGATAAGGGAGCCGCTGCATCCCAGCTGGGTGGTAAAAGCGTCCTTGTCTGCTGGTGCGGGGTTTGAGGGCAAGAGCGGCATCAGGTGACTAATAGGTGCCAAGCCGGAGTTGAGGTACACAGT
Organism: Micronycteris hirsuta; assembly: GCA_004026765.1. Lineage (NCBI taxonomy): Eukaryota > Metazoa > Chordata > Mammalia > Chiroptera > Phyllostomidae > Micronycteris > Micronycteris hirsuta. The sequence continues at coordinate 54,206 of PVJI01002045.1, forward strand.
GACATCACTAAGTGAGGCAGAGAGAGGGGTGTGGGGAGCAGTTTGAGGGCTGCGTTTGAGTGGATGGAGGCCTGAGGACATTTATGTGGAAATGTCAGCAGGCAGTTGGAGATGTGAGAACTCAAGAGGGAGGCTGGAACAGGTCTCCCAGGGTTTGGGCAGCAACAGTGTTCTCCAGGTGACAGAGAGGCAGGGTGTGGGCCTCGAGGGTGGCTCCGGCCCTGCCAGCCGGGGCACCAGACTTTGGTGGGCTGTGCCGCCTGTGTGTCCTGACAATTGATGGGATGGGGTGTGGCTGATTTAGCGCAGGACCCCCAACATCAGTATCGGGTCCAAGGTGGGCTGGAGCCATGACCCTAGCACTCAACACTGAGAGGCAGGGGCGAGGGCACAGCTTGGCGACTGGAGCCTGCAGGGGGCAGAGGAAGAAGCCAGAGGACTCTAGGGAGCAGGAAGTCAGCGGTCAGAGAGGCAGGATGAAGCCCCAAGGACGGAGTTGTCCCAGCAACCCAAGGCCAGACCGTCAGGGGCCTGCGCTCCAGACTACAGTGGGCCTGCACTCTGAGGACTTAAGTCACAGGTGAGGTGGGAACACTGCTGCTTCATCAGTGAGAACCGAAAGCTCTGGAGGCCCTTAGAACTTGATTCGGGCCACTTACAGAAAATAACGGCTAGGTTTCAGTACCAGAAACCAGCAATTCTCAGAGGCACGTCTTCATTTGTAAATGGGATAGTGCAAGTATCCCCTTGACAGCCTGCAGGATTGAATGAATGCACGAGTGCGGGGCACTTAGATTTGTCCCAGCACAATCCAAGTGAGGGCCGTGGAGATGCTCGCTCTGCTCTGGGCACTCTGGAAGACGGGGCAGGCCAGGTGTGGAGGAGGGGGCTCCGGCCGGGCCCCACGGGTCAACTGGCCTTCCTTGGAGAGTTACGGAGCGCCCGCTCTCTAAGAGGCACGTTGCCGAAACAGGCCCTGTCCAGAAGTGCTCATCTTCAAAGAGCACTGTCGGTTGTGGCTCTGTGGGGTGGCACAGGATGAGGCCCCTGAAAAGTCTAAGGGCCTTGTCGGTGGTCTCTGGATAGGCTTACAAAGGATGAAAATGGTGACCACTGTGAAAACGAGGGGGACTGTGGACTCGGTGGGTGGTTCTTGGCTACATCGTGGTGAAGGGCCACCTCACAGAGGTCAACTGGAAGGTGACTTAATGTCTTAGTTGTGAGGAAGGCATGGCACAGCCTGCCCTGCCCTTCAGGGCTCACACAGAAATTGTAAGGTAAGAACCTCTGACACTAGAGGCTCCCAGAGGGTCTGTGTGTGTGTGTGTACAGGACCGGAGTGGGGAACAGGAAACTGAATGATGTCATATGTTACCTAAAATGCTTGAGTATTGTTGAGGAATGTTTTCCCATTCGTATTAAGAATGCCAGAATTAGAGGGTCATTTGGACTAATTTCCCACCCGTGATGGCTGGGTCTCCTACCTCTGGGTGTTGCCATCCCCGGAGTGGTGGCCCATCCCATTCATTTTTGGACACTTCTCACAAACAAAAGTCCTTCCTTCCTGGAATCTGCACCATTGTAACACCCCCCTCTTGTCCCTGGATGTGGGACATGCAGCAACTCTCATCCTCACTCCAGTGACAGCCCTTGAGACAACTAAAGACCACAGTCGCAGTCCTGCTGCCTGTTCTCTGGGCTTTCGGAGAAGACAGATCCACAGTAAGTCAGGCCGCGGCCCCCGCCTGTCCCTGGCAATGCTGCGCTGAGTTTCCGTAGCGAAAGAGGCGGTGGCCTCTTATGGCCACCTGCGGATGACCCAGGGTGGGCCCCAGAGCACGGAGTGACACAGAGCAAGGGACATTCCTGCAGCTGGTCTTGGAAGGAACTGGTCACACCCAGGGTGACTGTCAGAGGTGGAATTTTATCAGTGTGGCTCATAAGTTCAACACCTGCCTGTCTAATCATCTTGGGTCATTACTGTCAATCAGTACCTTTGAGGGTCTCCCAAGTACCCTCACAAGATGTGCAGGAACTGAGTTGCCTGCTTGTTTCATCTTTCCCTGATTTTGCAAAGCTCCAGTGAGCCCAGTGGCTCTGGGGATGCCCCTCCCCCAACCCGTGCTAGAGAGCGGGTGGTTTCCTGGTGCTAACTTGCAAGCCCCAGGTCTAGCTTCCACTTGACTATAAATTTGCTGTCCTTAGAAGGCTATTCAAAACACTCAGGGCCATCTGTGAAAGTTCACCCCCCACGGGGCAGAGGGGCAGGGAGGCAGGGAGACCCTACTGGGCCAGTCCGAGCTGCTTTGATGTCTTTAGAATGTTTTTCTTCTTGTGTTTCTTGTTTTACTAACTTGTCCCATTTGTTCCTTCAAACTCCATCCCACTGCTTCCCTACAAAACTCATTTTTTTCTGATTAAAAATATGTCATAAAAACCCCAAAACTTAGCATTACCAAAACAATGCTACCCGTGATATTTGGCTGTGAGCTAATAAGCAGGCTCAGTAGGCTGATCAGCTCTTGAGTTCGATGCGCGTTTTTCACTCTACAGGAGTAAAGTCTCTAGACCGATAACTTCATCCCAGATCAGGAGATCCAGAATGGGTCCCCGACCGGTGCCCGGCTGGCAGAAGCCGGCTCCCCTGTTCCGGGTTCCTCCTCCTCCCCACATTGCATCCCTCTGCCTCCAACAGTCACTTCCGATGCTGAGGAGAAGCAAAGGGTTATTTTGAGGTCTGAACACTTGAAAGTCATCAAAAGTAAAGCACTGGGTCAGGGAGGGAAGCAGTTAGTAGTAATCCCTTTACGCAGGTCCCACATTATTTTATCTTGCCTGAAGACAGGAGAACCCTTAGACCGAGAACAGTTTAAAATACATGTGCCTGTTACTTTTACGTTATAGAATCACGTGGGCAGATTGAGTGCTGCTGAATTGTGCTTTAATGAGCAGAAAATCATTTAAAGTTCACATAGTTTATTTCTCTGAATGCTTTAACAATATTTATCTCAACAATTATTTTTTTGCCATTTTATTTACATGATTGATTTGTGATAGAGGTCAACAAACTTTTCTCTGTAAAGGACCAGAAATGAAATATTTTAGGCATTTTGGACTAAGAAGCAAAATTGAGATATTGAGTAGGGATTCTATGATGAGAGAGAAGGCAAGTTTGCAGACTTTTTATAGACTAGGTTCAAAATATAATAATAATTGAGTACCATGGTTTTATAATGTAGGTTTACTAATAATATGACTGAAATTTTGATGGGGGGAGATAACATTTCTTTTAATTGAGGTTCAAAATTAGTATTTTCTATCATCAAATTGGCTGCAAATATTTACCTATAAAAACTGTCCTTACCTCACACACTGTGCAGAAACAAGCAGCAGACCAGCCTTGGCCCATGGGCTGTGGTTTGCCGACTCCTGATTTATACAAACGATTAGCTGGAAAAACTCACCCCTCCTCCCACGAACGGGGGCAAGATATCCGTCTGTCTGGTCTCACACAAATACAATTTTACCTAACTTCATGGTCTCTTAATGCTTGTGAACTTTGTGACCCTTTGATTTTAAATCATTGTTCTGTGTGTTTGTATGATTTTACAAATACGTTTGGGTGACTTCCCGTCATTAACAAAAATGGATTTGAGGAAGGTGGCGCCCCCCCGAGCCCACTTAGACATTCCAGAATCAGCCGAGAAGGGTTGCCGTCTTAACTCCTCCTCCTGTGTGCACAGTTGGCTCCCTGTGCTTCCTCCATCTAGGCCCCGTGCTGGTCCCGCATGTGTGTAAGTGACTCCGCCCTGCCTCTGTGACAGGGGCCACCTGCCGGAGAAGCTGCCCTGAGCACGGACCCCTGCAGGGAGGAGGTGGGAAGGCCTCGTTCCCACACTTCTGTCTGCTTTTGCTGCTCTGAGGCCGCATCACCTCTGGCCAGTTGGGATGCACTAATTCTGCTAGCAATCCTGGCCCCAGTACAAATGCCTGGGAAATATTCCTTTTTTCCCCTTAGTTCAGCTAAACTAGTGCAATTTTTCAAATGGAACATTTTCTAGAATTAACAATATAAAAGGAAAGAAAAACAAATATAAGAAAGGTAGATTTTCAGAATCAGAGTTTGATTAAAACATTCTAACCTGACTAAAATCTGACTTTGGGTTTGGTTTCCCCTGGGTACAGGCCTCCTTCCCCTCCTTGTCCTTCTTGTTTGAAAGCCAAGGCTTCTGCCTGCGCTGCCTGCCTACGGCGTGGGGTTTAGACCCCAGGCTGCTGCTGGTGTGGTGGGCGGGCAGGCTGGCCTGTCTCCACTGCAGACACGACACCAACTCCCACTACAACCGCCTGCACTTCTGGGGACTCTGGCCTGTGAGGTCCTTGGAGACTCTCCATCATTCACACTTGCTGTGGGCCTGGAACCCCAAGCTTTCTAGCTTTCTTTGGATCCCCATTTGTCACTAGGATGTCGAGCTGTTGCTCTGGGTTTCTCCACTACCCCGTCTGGTTTCCTCATGGTTCTCCGTGCTGTTCTCAGATGGGGGACGTTCATCCCCCCGGGAGTCAGTGGGGAATTGGATATCTACCCCTCCCTGGTGGCTGTGAGGTTCCCTTCCTTTTCTTTGCTGGGGTGGTGCCAGAGAAGGCCAAGTGGACAGTCAGAACTTTTACTATTGCTCAGCTGAAACAAGACAAAAAATAATGACCAGAAACAGAGAAGGGCACTATGTAATGATGAAAAGTTCAGTCTCCCAAGGAGGCACAACAGTAGTAGATGTAGATGCACGAAACAGCAGAGCTGCAAATTATGTGACGCAAAACTGATGAAGCTGAAGGCAGAGAGACACATCCGCAGTTAGAGTTTGGGACTTCAACACCCCACTCCTAACAGTCAGACAGAAAATTTCAAGGATATAGAAGAATTCAATGTCACTATCAAACATTTATAGAAAGCTCCAAGCAATAACAGCAGAATACACAATCTTTTCAAACGTCTTTGGGGTATATGCCAAAATGGATCGTATACAGGGATTATAAAAGAAACCTCAGTAAATTTAAAAGAACTGAAATCATGTAGAGTGTGTTTTCTAATGCAAGAGAATCAAACTAGAAATCAGTGATGGAGAGATAACAGGAAAATCTCCAAACCCTTGGAAACTAAACTGTATCCTTCTACATAATTGATGAATCAAAGGAGAAGTCTCAAGGGAAAAATTTTCTCTCTCTCTCTCTCTCTCTGTATATATATACACACACATACACACATGCACACATGCACGGATATATATATACACACATACACACACGCGTATATATACACACACACACATATATATTAGAATGGAAATGAAAACACAGCAAAACTCATGGAACATATTTACTACACTAAAAACAATGCCGAGAGGGAAATTTATAGAACTAAATGTTTGGATTAGAAAATAAAAATAGCCTCAAATGAATAATCTAAGCTTCCACCTCCAAAAACGTGAGAAAGTAGAGCAAAATAAACCCAGAACAAACAAAAGGAAGGAAATAATTGAGATAAGAACAGAAGCTAATGAACTTGAAAACAGGATGACAATAGGAAAAAATCAATGAAATAAAAAATTGGTTATTTGAAAAGATCAATTAAATTGATACATCTCCAGCAGGAATGATAAAGAAAACAAGAGAGAAGAAGACACAAATTACTAGACTTACACATGAAAGAAGGGATATCCCTGCAGACCCTATAGTGTCCTGTGAAGTGTAAGGGAACACTACATACAGCAGCTTACACACACAAGTTTGACAACTACCTTTAAGGCAATGAAGCAATTGTCCCCCAATAGGTAAATGGTTAAACTGTGAGGCATTCATATCAAGAATACTACTTAGCAAAAAAAAAAAAAAAACCATTTAGCACACACAACTTGGCTGGATCTCAGTGGGATTCTGCTGATTGGAAAAAGCCAGCTCCCTGAAGTCGCGTGCGGCACGACTCCATTTATACAGCATGCGCACAACAACACTGTGACGGAAAACGGGTTCCCGGGGGTTAGGGATGGAGTGGTGGGTTGTTCAGTGTGTGTGTCTGTGAAGGGGGGTAGCGTGCCAGGACCTTTGTGGTGATGGTGTTACATGAATCTGCACACTGCCTGTGGTGGTGGTACACGAATCTGCACACGTGATAAAATGATAGGGAGCCATCCACGTGTGTTATACCCATGTGAAGTTCTTGGTTATGACACTGTACTAGAGCTATGTCAGGAGTGATCTTTGGAGGAAACTGGTGAAGAGGACCTGGAACCTCCCTGTGCTACCTTTGTAATTTCCTGCATATTCATATTTCACATTTAAAAGTTAAAAGAAAAAAGATCAGTGGTCGTTGTCTGTCACTTGGCAGCTGTGAATCTGCCCCCACCCTGGCCAAAAAGATCTCCGGTTAGCATGGGCTGCATTCATGGGTTTGTGGTGTCCAGTGAAGGGACATCATCGTCCTCATGCTGCGCACGCTGATTAAACCCATCTTGAGTCTGGTTTGCGCTTTGGACTCTACGGGCTGGGCTGGCTGGAATCCAGGACACCACTTAGTGGAGGGACCTGGAGCAAGACTTGCCAGGGAGGACATGCTATGAATTTAACTATTTGAATAGTTCACAGAAAAAGAAGACATCAGTTATGCTATGGGCATTTCCCAAGGCCACAAAGTATATTTCCTGAGGCCAAAACCAGGGCCAGTGGATGGAAAGTATCTGCAGTGAGACTGGCTGGGCCTCAGTGTAAGGAAACCTGGTCAACGTCCAGAGAGGCCACAGGTCACGGCTCTGCCATCGCTGAAGCATGCTTGAAGTAGTGAGCGGATTGAGTGCCACCCATCGGGCATCTTGTCCAGGTGGTGACTGCAGTGGCAGAAACGGGGACTCCACAGGCACCTTTCAAAGGCACGCCCAGGCCATTAGCCACGTTGTGATGGAAGAAACCCGGCACTAGGTGGGTGGTGTCAGGACTGGCAGAACCTTCAAATGGGCTGCGTCTCAACCTTCACTATTTTGAGAAAATTAAAATTGAAGAATACTTTTTCTGGGATCATTTTGGTTTCAGTAGAACACTAGTTCCGGGGTCGCGATGGCAGGATTTGAGGGTGGCATGGCCACTGAAGCCCCAGAACAGAGGGCGGGGGTGCATCAGAACTCTGGTTCTGGGGCGAGGCCTCGTTCCGGTGCAGCAGCTGGGGTGCAACTCTACACGTCTCTGCGCCGCCTCGGACGCAAACAAGGAGAGGTAGAATGTTCTGTAGAATGTTCTCTGCTGCCCCTGGCTTCGTGTAGCCTGAATTTAAGAAATAACCCCTCTCGTTGCGTCGGTTCAACAAACATGCTTTCCACAGATGAAAGCAGATTCCCGGATGACGCACATGGAACGGCAGGCGTGGGGTGCAGCTGGTGAAAAAGGTTAGGCAGGATTGTAGGGCCTTTAAGAAAGGTACTCATGTCCTGTGTTTCAGGTACTCATGTCCAGTTTGGCCAGATTCCAGTTATGGTGGTAAGGTCGAGTATCAAGGTCAGTGGTAATTGATTATTTACTTTATATTTGTCAGCATGCAGAACAGCTAAGTGAGATTCCAACAATGTTTCTTCTTTTTGGACTCTCAGAACTAAAAGTTTAGGAAGTATAGAACAAAGATCGTTTGCTGCCCTGTTAGGCACCCTTGTGACCAGAAATTGGGGTCACCCACGCTGGGACTTTCATAGACATTTGAAGGTACAGGTGGGAGAAGGGTGCTCATGGTGACCTATGGGACCGAGAGACAGTGGGGGTCTTGCTGATTACATAACGTTCATGCATTTGGCGTAACGCTTCACAGCGCTGCTGTGTTCAGCCTGTGCTCACCTATCCGAGCCCTTTTGACTGTGTGGTACCCAATGATTTAAGTGGGCCCGGGAGAGACGCTGGGCTGGAGGAGTGTAGAAGGCAGAGTTGCATAAGTGAGGACAGGAAGGGCTACTTGGTTTCAAAGAAGGAGCTGGAAGTGCCCCATCCTAGCCCCAGGCCTGTGGTAACGCTGTGGGGCAGCCCCGATCCCAGGCTCTCTGTTGCAGAGCGGAGCGCATCTAGGCCCCTGACATTCTCGTGGGCTCACTTCCTCTAATGCTTGTCCTCCCCAACGGGAAGTGTTTGCTTCCGTGTTGTCTTTTCCAAGTGGTGTCACTTTTCAAAGGGAGATCATGAAAGACGTGCTGCTATGACTTTATTTTTTTGCTTTCAATTTCAGCAGTCAGAAATCTGAAACCTAATACAGATGTCTGTGCTTTTTCAGTTTTTCATTATTTTTACATTTCATTACTCCTTCCAAATAAAGTGGAAAGTTAATCGAGTAGTCAGTAAAATGTAGAACTAGCCACAGGACATTAGGATAACAGGAAAGGCATTCACAGTTCAGGTTCTGTGCCCATAATTTCCTAAAATCTTTTAAAAGTTGATATTTAATCTAGTGTGTCTCTTTATGGGACAAAATTAGAATTGAGCCTCAGAATTGAATTGAGCTAAATTTCTAGGCTATCCCTCTTGAGAATTCTGAGAAATTAATTCCCTTTCTTTTAAGTACTCAGAGATCTTCAGGTAACAACAATACCCTGTGCTTATAAAGTACCCTTCACTGGGGCGCTAACCTGAGGGGGCGGTAGAAGCTGTGTGCTGGCTTCTCAAGGCTCCCAGGAAATAGTCCTTGCCAGTCCAGTCCTTACCGGCCCGACATCAAAGCTGTTTCTCAAATGGGAACTTGGCTCCCAGTTTATAATGCTGGATTTAAAAGGCCAACATACCAAGGATGGAGCTATTTATACTGAGGAAGGTTTTAATGGGTTTCCCCACAGCTCTTTGTAGAGTTAGTACCATCTTTGTCCTTTTATGATGCTGGATGCCCTCTGAAAATTAGATGGATCAGGGCTGGTACCCGGACAGGAAGTACAGCCCATCCTGATTTCCATGATTAATACACTTTTAATCTCACGGGAATCCAGGGGGCAAGGGTGGCAGTGCCTTTATCTCTTTTATGGACTCAAGTGTCTTCAGTTTATTTTTATTTTTAAGGATTTAAAAAATTAGCATTCATTTTTTGGTAAGTTCTGAGAAAAATAATAGGCAATGGCTCACACTAATGTTTTCTAAAAGTAAAAACAAAAAAAGTTGTAAAAAGACCTGTTTCAGTGAATATTCTCTGTTACCCTTGGCTTTGGCGTTTGTCCTTGTCCCTGCTACCTACATGTGGTGGTCCCTGAATTATTTTTTTTTCCTAGCATCAATTTGCTGAAAAGGAATTATATGGGAAAAGTATCCACTCTATCCTAAAATACTCTTTTTCTATTCATAAATTTTTTACCTTTTTATCTCCAAGTAGAATGGCATGTTAAAAAAAGTCTTAAGCTGTAGATGTGTGACAACCTTTGTAAAGGAAATAAATTTCTCACCTGTCAAAGGTAGTTTGTGAAGCTTTGAAGTTTCTAGGGGCACCTGTGTCGCTAAGAGACGTCATTATATTTGAATAACATTTGGTGTGTCTGTAAGCATTAAAAATGTGAGGAGGGGGACGAGGGAATACATTAGCTCCCCGTGCTGGTTCATTTTATGTGTCAACTGAGCAGGACCACAGAGTCCAGATGTGTGGTCAAGCATCGTTCTGGATGGTTCTGCGAGGATGTTTTTGGATGAGATCAACAGTTAAGTCAATATACTTTGAGAAAGCAGATTTCTCTTCATAATGTGGGTGGGCCTCACCCAATCAGTCACAGGTTTGGATAGACCAAGAGACTGATCTCCCTCAAGCAAGAGGAAATTCTCCAGAAGATGGCCTTTGGATTTGAACTGTGGCATCAGCTCTTCTTGGGTCTCCAGCCTGCCAGCTCACCTTGCAGGTTTGGATTTGCCAGACTCCACAACTGCATGAGCCAATTCCTTAAAATCCATCCATCCATCCATCCATCCATCCATCCATCCATCCATCCATCCATCCATCTTCCTTCTATTGAGTTTCTCAGGAGAACTCTAATACATCCCCTTTTTAGAGAAATCCACCAGCAGAGAAATCTGTGATCAAGAAGTTAAGCTGCGTGGCATTTTCCTTGATCGCCTGGTTGGGCGGTACACCATCACAGGTGCACTCTTCCTGCTCTGCGCAGGGAGGAAAGGTCAGGGCACTCGGGGGGAACATCAGCCCTCCAAGGAGAAACTTTAATCCATTCATCTACCTAGGATGAACAGAAGAGAACATTCTTGAAGTTTCCACATACTGAAAGCTTTTGAAGTCACGCTGGGCAAAGGTTCTGAAGACCTAGGAGCCCTGCCACCCGCTGGGGAGACTCTGGCGGAGGTGAAGGAACAGGTCTAGTGTGTTGGCACCAAGCTGAGGTCTGGCTGAGCGCTGTGAAGAAAGGCGCCCACGGGTGTTTGCTCTCTCTACTCTTTAAATAGTATTTGGTGATATTGTCAGTGCTTAGTGTTTCAAAAACAGTTATACTTCTTAAAATAGAAGTGTTTATGGATGATGAGCATGGTTCTAATCTTTTTCAGTTATCTCTGGTGGAAGCTGGGCACTTTATGGCTCAAAACCCAGAGGAGTTGTCTGTGGTGGGGGAAGGGATTTGACAAGAGCAGTAGCAAATTAAATCTCCATGCAAAACATAAAATCGTTTTAAAGTCTTTTTATAGGCTTCTGGCACCTGGCAGGTATTCATTAAATATCTCATGTGAATAAGAAATTCTCTGGCTGTTCCCTGGAGAGGTAGATCCATGTACTGATTTCTGTGGTATTGTCCTTGAATATTAGAGCAGGTAGGGTGCGACATGTGAAGAAAGGCGAGCCTGACCAGACTCTTCCCTAAGGAGAGAGGAGGTTTGCGGAGTTAGTACCAGAAGCTGGTCCAGGCTCCCTGCCCCGCATCCCTGCACAGACTTCTTGTTGCTGTGCTACACTCGGCTCAGCTGTGGGTTGTTGATGATGAAGAGCATACGCCGTTTGCTCACCATGTGTTGACTTTCCTTTTTACTTCACCTTGTTTGTTTCCCATCGCACTGCATCTAGTCTGTGGGTAAATGCTTTATTAATTGGGGCCGAAGCCCAGGCATCCTCTGGACCTGATGAATCAGGCTGCGTCTCGAGTCAGCTCTTGCTGTGAGCTGTCTGGGCACCTGAGTCACTCAGAGCCTGGGTGGCTGCAGACGCCAGAGTGCCCGTCACGGTCACAGTAACCAGCTATCCCAGTGCCTCTGGCCTTAAAAAAAGTTTTGATGAGCTGAAAAGTTGTCTACAGATCGAAAAAGCCAAGGAAAACCAACCAGAGTTGTGGAGCAGTAAATGCGTTTTGGAGGAAACCTAAAAACCAGGTGAGTGTCGGTGGACCAGTCAGGCTTGGCAGCTAAGCGTGTCCACCCCTTTCCTGCTCAACCTCTCACGTATCTTGCTTCCTTCCTTAACATCTTCCCCAGGCATTGTCTTCTAGCAGAGTAATGGGAATTTTTCAAGCTGTCTATGAACCTCTGAACAGAGAAATTTTGCAGATGATTTTAACATTAAAAAGTTTAACAAAAACCAGCCTATCTTCAGAAGTTGGGATTCCTTAGATTAAAGTCTTAGGCAAATAATTTAAATGTTTTAAATCTAGTTTTTTCTTTTCTAAAACTAGGCTAGTAGTACTATCTACCTAATGCTATCATGAAGATTCAGTGAAGCGGTGCTTGTCGATGATCTCAAGGTTGTATATACTAAAGCAGTGTTAGAGAGAGTGATGCAAACTCTACTCGAGGCTTCAGAATGTAAAATTTATCTATGCTCAGCACCCCCTTTTCTCTCCCATCTTGGTCTACAAAAATTTATTTTGTGCTCAGTGAACCAGGACCAGAGCAGACAATGGTGAACAAGACAGACATAGTCCTGCCTCTTGGAACTTTCCATTTTGGCCAAGGCGAATAGACAGGAACATATAAAGAGTACATGCAGTAATGACAGGTGGTGATAGGTGCTGTGAGAGAAAATAAAGCGGCGCTTAGGGATGGAGGCTGTTGGGAATGAGGAGGGCGCTCCATTTTGTGTAGGGTGGATAAGGAAGGCCTCTCGGAAAAGGTGATATTTCACTGAAAGAGAGAGCGAGCTGGAGTTTAATCTACATCAAAAATGTGAAAAGGGGTGGCTTAAGGTATTTGAAGTAGTTTCCTGAATCCTCAGCTACCAGCAGTGTTACTGATAACCTGTTAGCCCAGATGTTTATCACAAAACGCTTGTAGGTTCTGGAAACAATTTCTGTGTGTGTGTGTGTGTGTGTGTGTGTGTGTGTGTGTGTGTGTGTGTGTGTTTGATATGTGTAGGGAGAGCACCTTTCCCTTGGCATGGGTTAAGTTTTAACCTTATGAAGGCACCATTGAAAGAAGAGCTTGGCAAGATTTAGCAGAATTTAGAAGGCAGAGGACAGAGTGATGCTAGTGTCTGGTGCTCCTAGTAGTGGCTGAGAGGAACTGTTGAATTGTTGCTTCTTTGATGTGTGGAAATAGGTAAAAACTTGACGTATCTCTCTCTCTTTTAAAAATATCTGCTACTTTGGTATAAAAAAATCCTATTTAAAAACAGTTTTTTGCCTCTACAGCTGTCAGAACAGCCAGGTACAGAGCTGGCTGCTTGTGAGGACTGGCTGGGGGCTGCCTGGGAAACCTCTTTCCGAGAAGGACCCTCCACGTTTAATGTGGACTTTCCTTTGGGAGTGCAGGAAGTGTGAAGCCTGTCGTGAATCTGTGCGCGCGCCGTGGCAGGTTGTCCCCCCGGAGAAATAAGTGCCGGGGCTAACTGTACGATAAGCCCTGTTTTGGAGGTGTGTGGAATTAGAAATCCCTTTCAGGGTGCTCCTTCGTAAGCTGCCATCCTGCTGTTCTTCATCTTTAGATGTGTTTGGTAATCTTGTTTTTAGTGTTATTACAAATCGGGATTGCTTACCATCCCTAGGATATACGGCTCCAGTTTTTACTGGCATTTTGGCTGTATTTATTACTTACATTTTTTTCTGTTTTGGTTTTTTCACAAGCTTCTGTCATTTGTGCTTCTGGTTTTGACATTCCATTAATGAATTGACCCAGGCAACCTAAAAGGAATTTTAAACATGTGGGCGGTGGTTGGTAAGTTCCGTGTTTGGTAGAGTCAGCAGGCAATGGCTCTCTTAGGAGCATAGCAGTTTTTCAGATGTCTATTGTTTTCTTCAGAGACAGTGGCATTAATGAGCATCTCTAGGAAGTTCCCCGTGTTCATATCCAACAACAGGAAAAGAGAGGGGCAGGCTGGAATGGCCATTAAGGAGACTTTAGGTCCTTCTCTTGGCTTGGACTTTAGGAACTCAAGTGCATGGACGTGGATGAGTGTATTTGCTTGTACACAGGTGTCCCCCTACACGCAGTGCATTTCAGTGTCACATTTACTGGGGGTTGTAGGAAGCACAAGCTTGTATGGCCTGAAGAAGTTAGTTAGTAAAATAGTCCACCTTCTTGCCAAATGCTTGCTTAGTGCTTCTCTTTGAATGTCAAATGCTGGCTCCTTCAAACCCTCTGTTTTTCTTTTCTTTTTAAAAATTATTATTTTTTTTTTATTTAGGGGGTGTTAGTATAGAAGCTTGAAGCAAGACATGTGATCTAGGGACTTTAAAGTCAGTTCTGCTCACGACACGCGGACTCTAACATGTCACAGACTCATGTGGTCTCATGGAGCTGAGCCTCCCTGCCCTCAGCCTGTGTCTGAGGAGAGCCTTTCCGGGGTCCCTTCTCCTGGCGGGGAGTGGCACCCGTGTGGGGCAGAAGAGCATGGTCAAGGGACGGCCAAGCCCCCGGGCAGGTCCGTTGCCCGGACAAAGTCCTAGGTCTGACACACCAACGGGCCGGAGAGCCTCTCCCTTCTCTTCAGTCTCTTCAAGCTGATTGTTTCAAAGCATAAGAGCCAAGCCATGCAGGAGAACAACCAAAGAAGAAAATATCGTTTTGTTTTGTTTTTCTTCCTGTGAGGTAGATTGGTACCAGGTTAAAAACACCTAGTTTTAAGACCCAGGACAAGGACCTTAAACACAGACTTCCACAAATACAGGAAGACAGAAGAGCAGAGAGAGAAAGCACATGCGAGGGCAGAAACCCTAGAAAAATTAAGAAAGGGAAGTGAGATTTGTGGGAGCTGGTCACCCGCTGATAGCTTTACACATTCTGCTTCTTTCTTCCTGGCGGAGACTGTCAGGCCCAGCGTGGCGGAGACTGTCAGGCCCAGCGCAAGCCCCTGTGGGAGCACCGGGTGGCCAGTTCTTTCACAAAGCAGGTTGCTCTGGGCTAGGCTTTGGAGCAAGAAAGGGATGAAAGGGAGCAGTGAAATTGGGGGTTGATGAGTGTTCAAGGCTGCAGTTTGTTCGTTCATTCACCGAACAAACCGTCAATTGCAAGCTGACAGCTGGCCGGGTACTGCGGTTTAGCTCTGGGAGCGCAATGATTTCTGGGTGAGATTGCAAGAAGCTTCGCATTGATTTGCCGAGGAGAGTGTATTTGTTATGTTGTTGTTCCCTTCTCATTCTGTAGAATATGTTCCTATTTTGTTAGGTGCAACCATTCATTTTTCTAAATGCTTTTGAGGTGGAACTGACCTATGGTAATCTGTACATGTTTAAAGTGTACAGATGTTTTGAGGTGTGTATACACTGGTGAAGCCATCGCCCTCGTGTTCCTTTGTAGTTCCTCTCATCCCCAACCCCACCGGTCCCTTCCCCAGGCCCCCTCTGCTCTACTTTCTGTCACCACAGATAAGTTGGTATTCCTTAAACCTTAAATAAGTTGAAGCATGTAGTATACACTCTGTTATTGCCTGGCTTCTTTCACTCAGCAAAGTATTTTGAAATTGACCTACATAGCATGTTCATTCCTTTTTATGCTGAGCGACCCCTATTGTATGGATAAACCACAATTTATTTAAGTGTTTATGTATCAGTGGACATTTGGAGGTTTCCAGTTTTAGACTATTCAAGATAAAGTTGTTGTAAACGTTAGTGTACAAGTATTTTTGTATGCAGATGCTTTCATTTTTCTGCGGAAAATACCTAAGAGGGAATCGTTGAATCATTAGGTAGATGTCGGTTGATTTTTTTAAAAAACACAGATTTGTCCAAAGTGGTTATACAATAGTACGTCCCCACCACTACTGTGTGAGAGTCCAGCTCATATACATTTACAACATTTGGTCTAGTTAGTCTGTTTCATTTCAGCCAATGTAACAGTGAGTGGTGGGAGCTCACGGGGGTTTTAGCTTGAATTTGCCTAGTGACTAATGGTGTCGAACATCTTTTTTCAATGTGCTTATTTGCCATCCATCTGATTTCTTTAGCTGAAGTGTTTGTTCAAATCTTTTGCCAAATTTTAAGTGGGATTACGTGTTTCTTACTATTTTATACATATTTTGTTTTTGTACTTTTTTTTTTTTTGAGTTTTGAGAATTCTTTATATGTTTCAAATACAGGTCCTTTATCAGGTATGTTATTTGCAGATATTTTCCCCAGTTTGTGGCTCTTTTTTTCTTAATGGTGTCTTTCAAAGGGCAGACATTTTTAATTTGGAAAAGTCTGACTTATCAAACTTTTTCTTACATGGACTGTACATTCAGTGTCATGTCTAAGAAATCTTCACCTAACCCAGGGTCACAAAGACTTACTCCCAGGTGCTCTTTTAGGTTTATAATGTTAGAGTTTAAGTTTATAATCTATTTTGAGTGACTCTTTGCATGTGGAATGGATCAAAGTTCTTTTTTCCCCTGTGTATGGATAATGGTTCCTGTACCATTTGTTGAAAAAAAAAATACGCACAGTACGGTGTAAGGATCAGAGAGAACGTGCGTGCAGCCAGCAGAGCCGTGAGCGTCGGAGGGAGGAGGAAGGCGTGAGTGCTGAGCACGAGGCAGGGGAGCTTCAACTGCATACGACCGACTTTGATTTCTTAAGGTTAATAATACGTCCACGGGTATTTATCTGTTTTTCTTTGTACCTCTTTGTAGGCTTTTAATGTTTTAGAATAAAATTTTTAAGAGAATTATCAAAGCGTGGTAGGGGAGAAGTGATACTGTTATTGTAAGTGTATTGCAATGTACATGAAATGGTATAATATCACTTGAAGAAAGTCTGTAATAGGTTAAATATGTATACTGTAAACCATAAAGCAACCACAAAAATAACAGTTCTATGTAGATAAAACAACAAAGAAGAATTAAAAAGTCTAAAAAGATAAATAACCCCAAAGAAGCAGAAGAAAAAGAGGAAAATATAATAATGTACAGTTAGAACAAAGAGAAAATAGCAAAATAATAGGTTTAAACCTAAACATATAATTCACTATATTAAATATAATTGTTCTAAACACTCAATATATTAAATTCAGATTTTTTTTTTAAAGTAAGACCCAATTTTCCTATAAAGATAAAAATAAGATAGACGTAAGGATGGAAAAAGGTAAGCCGTGCTAATGCTAATCCAAAGCCTATGTTAATGTCAGACAAGATAGATGTAAGATAAATGAATATTGCCAGGGATGAAGAATGCCATTTCAGAACAATAAAGTGGCCGATCTATCAAGTCGAAATAACAGTCCTAAATGTTTCTACACATAATGACAGAGCTTCAGAGCACCTGAAGCAAAAATGGAAAGAAGTGAAAGGAGATCGAGAAAAACCCACAATTAGAGTTGGAAACATTAACACTGCTCTTGCAGGAATCTATAGGACAAGTAGACAAAAAATCAGTGAGAATATAGAACACTGAAACAAACTATCCATCAACTCGACCCAATTGACGTTTATAGAATATTCCCCCCAACAACATCAGAAGGCACATTCTCCTCACGTGCCTGAGGACAGGCGATTCTGACCTGTTTTAATGTCCTTATCTAAGATGATAAAATCTGTGTCCTGTTTAGCTTTGATTAATTTTTCTTCAAACTAGGGACATCTTTTTCTGCTTCTTTGGATGCCTGATAGTTTTTTTTTTTTTTTAAGATTTTATTTATTTTTTAGAAAGAGAGGATGGGAAGGAGAAAGAGAGGTAGAGAAACATCAATGTGTGGCTGCCTCTTGCGTTCTCCCTACTGGGGACCTGGACTGCAACCCAGGCATGTGCCCTGACTGGGAATCAAACTGGCGACCCTTTGGTTCACAGGCCCACACTCAATCCACTGAGCCACACCAGCCAGGGCCCTGATAGTTTTTAATTGAATTCCAGACACTGAATTTAACCTTGTGGCATGTTGATATTTTTGTATTCTTACAAACATTTATAAAGCTCGTTCTGGGACACAGTTAAGTTACTTGGAAATAGTTTGATCCTTTTGGATTTTGCTTTTAAGATTAGTTAGGTGGCATCAGAGAAGCACTTACTGGGGTGCTAGTTATTCCCCCCGACTAAGACAAGATCCTCCGAGTACTTTACCCAGTACTCCATGAATTATGATCTGGTCTGGCCAGGGGACTAGCCTTGTATGAGCACTAAGTACTGTTCCTTCTAATCTTTTTGGGCAGTTCTTTCCCTGGCTTTAGGTACTTGCATGCACTGATTAGTCCCCTGCTGAGTACTCAAAGGGGACCCTCTGTAGATTTCCAAGTTCTTTCTGTGGGCAATTCTCTCTCATACTTGGTCCTGCAAGTTCTACCTGTCTTGCTTTCCCAGGTCTCCCACCTCAGGGAGTCTGATGACTCTCCCCAGGGTCTCCTTCCCTGGGTCAAGGCCTGGAAGTTTTCTTAAGGCAGTAAACTGGGGTTTAACATATTTTAAGCGGAAGGGGACATCTGATGCCTCTTCTTTAATTTTGGCTGGAAACAGTAGTCTCGTAACCATTTGTATTTAAAATGCATTGATCACAAAGATGATCAAACTTTTTGACCTATACCCCTACCTCTGGGAACATATCTTAAGTAATTCCGAAAATTCAAACAGATATGCACATAAAGGTATTATATATTGCATTACTTGTAATGGAGAATGAGAAGGAATCTCTGTTTAAGAAAAGGAGAGAGGTTAAAATCAAGGCACGTTTATGCAGTGAAATATTTGGGGGCTATTTTAAATGTCAATTTCAGAGATTTTCAACATTAAAAATATTTACTTTTTAATATTCCATAGTATATTATCAACACAATCTCATAAAACATTTATGTGGATAAAGACTTGAAAGACAGAGCGGGGTAGGGAGATTGAATTGGGTAGCTTCTTCTCCTTTAAAGACTGTATTCATCATTGTATTCGAGTCTTGTCAATTTGGAATTCATTTGATGATTATTCTTTTTAAATTGACTCTAAAATATTAAAAGCATACAAAGAGGTATAAAGAAAAATGAGATAAATACCTGTGGACATACTGTTCACCTCAGGGCACCAAAATCAACAGTGCGGCCGAAGCGCCCCTCTGGCAGAGCGCTCCGCAGTTGCGCCTCCCCCCTCCCTCTCCACTATCCTGACTACCTGTGCGTTTGTCTCTGATTCTTCCGTGGTCCTGGGTATATGTTTTGCAGAGTTTTTGTAGCTGTATTTTTCTGTGGTCGATAAGGAGGGAGGCTGACCCTGTGCCTTCGCTCTTGTTGGAGAGGGGCGTGTCTGTGAGGGGCACACTTGCCTGGGTTGTCTCCTGCGGGTGGGCATTTACGCTGCCCCAGTTTCTCACTGTTAGTGACCTTGATGTTATGAAAACTCTTGTGCGTGTCTCCTGGCGCAGGTGTGTGTTTCTCGAGGCCAGACCAAGCACTTTAGTGTGAGAGGAGTTACAGGCTTGTGAAGTCAGTAATTATGTTTTATGGAGCTCAGCTTTGTAACCTCTCCTGTTTTACCTGTTCTCTGGAAGAAGGGGTGTTTTACATCTCCACCTACATATTAAAAATATTTTTATGTGATTCTTAATAAAACAAAGGCACTGTCAATTGCATTATTAGTCAGATTCACTGAAATTTAAATGACAATCTGGAAGCTTTTGGTTAGTCCATGCAGCTATGCCTTAGTTATCTAGAACTGGGGCAGTCCCTTGGAATTGTGCTGTTTATTTTGGCAGCATCCATAAGGGACTCCTCACACGTAAAGACACTGCACAGCGAGTCTCGGGTTTTCCTGCTGGACCCGCCTTAGGCTCAACCACCTTGGCTGCCGCCACGTAAAGTGCATCGTGTCCCGTCTGTGCTGACATTCACACTGGGACCCCTGTGCTCTGCTCGGTCCTGCCTCCTCGGGCGACCTGTCCTGTTGCCACCCGTGTTTCCGCAGCACAGGAAGAATCCCCCGGCTCCAGCCACCTCGCTCATCTTCACCTTTTGGAAAGTGCTGTCTCGTCTCCTCTGACCTTCTCCCTGGACCATAGTCAGTCATCGCTTCCTAATGCTTTTTGACCATTCCTTGGAGTCGGAAACTCCTGGGACTTGCTCGGCGTGTTAGGGCAGGGTGCTGTAGAAGCCACGTGGTTTCCAGACCTTCCCCCTTCGATCACCTCACGGTCACAAGACCACCTACCAACCAGCTGGCGACCCAACAGCCTCGTTTGGCCTCCAAGGGCCCCTGTCTCTACTGCTTCTCTTGGCTCAGCAGGAGGAGAGAAGGAAGGCCTCCCTCCTCCACTCAGAAGGAAGCCTTTAAAATTGAAGTAGCTGTCTTTACCCTTTCCTTCTTTCTAATGAGCTACAATTTGCATGTGATTTTTAAAACTAAGTGCATCGCATTCAGCTGCACACTATCAGTACCTCTGCCTTCTCTGTGCCCCCGCCTGCACTTCATTTTGGCACCTTGCTTGGACGGAACACACTCAAGTATGAAACAGAGCCGCGACTTCTCCTTACGTAAGGTTGCTGCTCCCTGAGGGTGTGTCTATTTCGGTTACATCACTGTCTTACTCTCAGCTCCCTTGTGTCCAATTAGTTGCTTCCTCTATATGCCTTTTCCATCCTATCAGAGTTTACCTCCACCTTGCCCTCCCCTCCCCCACCGCAAAAAAGTCAAGGAGAGCTCTGCATGGGGGTGATGAGGGCCACGGCAATGATCAGGTGCTATTCTTCATACATTAGTAGGTTCATATCCAGCTTTCATATGGCCTAAGGGTCGTAGGACTTGAGGTACAAAAGTGAATATTTTAGAATGAGAAGATGAATCACAACAAATGATAGATTATAAAAGGTTTACAGATACCATAAACACTCAAAACTCAAAAACTCTTAATACTTTTGTTAGTCAACAAACTAATACATGCCTTAAATACAGTTTTTCCTGCATATTTTGGCTGCAGGCTTGCTGTTCTGTTAATGTTACAATGACTTGGTAGCATTTTCTGTAGAGAAAGCAGGATGATAATTCAGTCTTTGTTCTGGTAAGACTGATCAGAATTTGCTTTGTATTATTAATAGTTTAGAGCAGGGATGAGCAGACATTTTCTGTAAAGGATCAGGTAATAAATATTTTAGGCCTTGGGAGTCACATGGCCTGTGTAACAAATAATCAACTCTGTTTTTGTGGGCAAAAGCAGCCCTTGGCAATATGTAAATGATGGGTGTAACTGTGTCCCTGTAAAGCTTTATTTATAAAAACAGGGAGTGGACCAGATTTAGCCAATGGGCTCTCATTTGTTGAAACATAATTTTCCAACCCTTGCTTTAGACTGTTTATCTTCACAGCTCATTCAGGGTAATCTCTTGGAAACGTCTAGGATTTTTTTTCATGGAGAGGGGAACCTCTGTTAGATTTCTTTCATAAGACTTGGGCGTGTATAACCACAGGCCAGCTTCATGCTCTTTGCATCTGAAGTGCTGGTTCCTCCTGCTCACACACTTGCTTCGCACTTAGGACATGCTTATATTGCAGTGTGACCTCTGGGCCTCCCCTAGGTCACACGGGTGGTGAGTTGTTGTATTGGGCGGCAGGCTTAGTCTGGGGAATCCTTCTTTCATCTGGACGACCAGCAAAAACCTAACAGCACACCAAAGAGATGGTAAAGCATGTAAGTCCATCCCACTAACCCCCCACTTCACTCTCCTTACTAGATCCCCTAAATCATCCTACCACCTGCCACACAAGAAAATACAATGAAGGGAACCAGAGTGGAAGGGACTGTGGTCTTCTGTGATTGCTGTGACAGTGTCTTCCTTTGGCAAATTGCATGAAAATATAGGACTCTGAGAATACATTGGTAGGGCCCCTCCGAAGGTCTGGGAAAGGGGCCTGCAGGAGTGAGGGGCTCTGGAGTGTAAGCTTTATTAGCACTTCTGTCCTAGGGCATGTGTGTTTAAACCATACCTTCCTCTGTGGAATGGAAACATGTATTCCCTGGAAAAGAAAGTTTCAGCAAGATGGGGGGAGAGAGAGGCATGCTTTTCAAAGGCCTGTTCCTTCTAGGGCCCCTGAAATCACACTCCAAAGGCAGCCAACTTCTTGCCTGCTTATTAGTTCATGTTTGTGGGATGTGAACTCAGTGTGTCCTTTTGGTGTGTCCTTGGGCACCCAGAGTGAGCTGCCTCTTCTTGGCTTGACAGATTAGCATAGAAAAGAGGAATACACATTGCTGGAATTCCTCATGGACTTGGAAACCCTGCCTGCTGCAGTTCCTGTCTCTCCCCTGGTATTCCAGACTGGGCTTTGCATCCAACCTGCTGGAGCCCATTCTCCTGTTAGCTGACCTTGAAGCTAGAGCTCAGCCTCTGAGGTAGACGCAGAGCCCTAGCAGGAGTGTGATGGTGGCAGTACACAGTGTCCACTGATGGAAAACAGTGTACTTTCTAATTGTTCTGTTGTTTCACTTGATAAGGCATTACCCATAGTTACTTGAGCTTGCAAGGGACAAATGTCTGTTGTTATTCTCTCTTGATTCTCACTTCATCCCTGCAAGGAACATCATCATCCCTTTTTTGCAGAGGTCAAATCACTTGTACCAAGTTGCTTGCTTGATAAGAGCCAGTGCTACCTGGCCTCAAACCCACGTTTCTTGGCTTCAGGGTCCATGCGTGCGGCTACTTCCCTGGCCTACTGCCTGCTTCTTCCCATCAAGGCTGTGGAGGAGCAAGGAGTCAAGGCGTTCTCCATTCCTGGCAGCTGTGGGGTTCTGTCGGTTTAGACAAGGCTGGTCCTGCCAAATGGGCCTATCAGAATGCCCGGTGCTTAACTAATGCTTGTGACTGCTTGCGTGAGTGAATGCGTATGTCAGTCTTGGGAAAAGCTGAGAGAGCTTGGGCCAGTGGAGGGTAAGGCCCCTCACAGATAGCTGCGTGATGTGGTGGGAAGACTGGCGGGAGGCCTGCAGCAAAGGCATACACTGGTGTCTCATCAAAACTTCTTTCCCTAGGTGTTTTCTTTCTTTCTTTTTTATTGTAAAGAACGGCTTGTTTTTCTTTTCCTTTTCCTTTTTATTTTATTTTATTTATTTTTTTTGTTTAAGAAAAGTCTTTAATTAAAGATTAAAGGATATAAAACAGTATTTGTCAAACTTTTTCCACATTACCATCCTCCTAGGGAGCCTTTTAATACATTTTTAAAATAATGTTTATTTGTTCATTTGAGAGAGAGAGAGAGAAACAGAAACATCGATTTTGTTGTTCCACCTATATTTCCTTCATTGGTTGATTGTTGTGTGCCCTGACTGGGCATCAAACCTGTCACCTTGGCTCATGGGGATGCTTCTCTGACCAACTTAGCTACTCAGCCAGGGCCTTAATACATTTTTTCTTAACCACCTTCCTCCCATGAAATTTTAATGCCAAAGACATACTGTATATCTCTTATAGACTGTGTTCCTGTAGAGGACCATAAAGCATTGTAATATCTAAGGTATTTTTGCCCCCAAGAACCAATTTTCTTGTTCTTGCTCCCACTGAGAGTACATGGTCCGAAGTATTTATTCACTCAGTTTAGGCAGCGGATGGCAGGAGAATTGCTCACGTGTTTATAGAAGCTCACACAACGCGCTCATCACTGACCGCCGTAATGGCTATTAGCGTGGCAAAACAGCGCGGGTCTAGCGAACACGTGATTGCCGCTGCCAGGGAACAGCTGTTAAACAAATAGGGGTCTAGAGCATTGGCCCAGGAGCCAGGATGGGTGACGGTGAAGTCCGTGGACTCACAGCCCTGGTCAGGCAGGGTTGGGCTGGTCTTGCACCTCTTTGTACACAGGAAACACCCCCGGAACTGTTAATACTTTTCGTACCGCTCACGAGTTTTCTCGTGTTTTGCGCACCATCTGTTAAGGACCGCATCATGAGATGATTTAATTAACGTGCAGTTTAATTATCGTGCGGTCCCTGGCGTTTGTCTTAGAGATTTCTATGCAGTATGAAAGGTGTTAAGAGACCGTGGACGCCCAGGTGGGGGGCCAGGCCGCCTGGCTCTGGAGGTGTTGTCTTGGTTGCTTTGGGGACGCTCTGCTATGGATAGTAGGCCGTTGGGTTTTAGCCAAGTAGTATTTTGATATGGTTTTAGTTTTACTTATGTTATTGTGGTAAAATATACATAACCTAAAATTTACCATGCTAACCACTTCCTACTGTATAAGCAGGTGGCATTCATCACCTTCACAATGTTGTACCACCACCACCGTCTATTTTCAAAACGTTTTTATCACCCCAAACAGAAACTCCGTACCCGTGAAGCAGTAAGTTCCCTTTCTCCTCCTCCAACCCCTTGACTGTCTCTCTGAGTTTGCTTGCGGTAGCTATTTCATATCAGATAGTGCAGTCATCTAGAAGTTGCCCTTTTGTGGCTGGCTTATTCTACTTAGCATGATTCTTTGTTCAAGATTCATCCATGTTATAGCATGTATTTGATATGATTTTAAGTGTATTTATGTGTTAAATGTAGCCATACACATTAATGTGTCCATACATATTTCAGTCTGTTGGAAGGCAGATAATAGAGTGGACATGCACAATCAAGAGAGATTTGATCATTATTTTTCTCTTTCTAAAGGTCGTTTCATTCTTCTTCATCTTCTTTCTTTGAATATCTCTGATTCAGAGCCAGTAGGTATGAATGAGTCACAGAAGGAAGGTTTCCAATGCTTTACCTATTATGTGTGTGTTGGTTTTGTTCTAGGTCATAAAATAATATCATAAACGACACTCGTCAAGCTTGTAATACTTCTGAAGAGTTTAGGTTTAACCAGGCCGTAGGCGAATGACTGCCACCCTGGACCCGCGTGTGTCATTGACAAGCCTGGCGGTGCCACTGCGGGGGTCCCCGCAGCAACACACGAAGCCCTCTGAGAAGGCACTGAGGATGGCTGTGTTCTACAGTGTCATTTACTGCATTGCATGATGTTATGGTTTTAAAATAATGTTTAAAAGTTGAAACTTTAAAACTGTCTGTGAAACATGAGGAGGCCTGGGAGGCACTGCAGCAGTTTGGATTGGGGTGGGAGGCAGCAGGCTGGGCTGATGGGAACCAGCATTGCCCGCCTGGTGCGTAGCCACAGGCCTGTGCCCGCAGGGAGCATGGAACTTGGCTTTTCGGGGGTTTGCCTTTGAGCTGGTTTTGGTTAGAAGCAGGTGCTGAGAGTGAGCTGGGAGAGAGCCCTAACCCAGCAGAGTTCTTAGGTAGTGGTTTGGTTTAGCAGGGCCCAGTGGTTCACATCCCTGGCTGCACGGGAGAATCACCTGTGGAACTTGGACAAACACAGATGGACCAATGAAGTCAAGTGCTGGGGGCGGGCCCAAAGAGGGTGGGAGCCGCTGTTTAAGGCTTCTGAGGCAACAGTTTTCCCTCTGCGGCCCAGCCTGAGAGGCCTGAGCACGGTCTGCTCAGGATGCTGGCCGCCAAGGTTACCCCAGGCCACAGATCCTTTTCAGGGGCCCGGAGAGGGGCACCCGGAGAGGGCCGGCAGCGAGTCCCCTTGCGATACAGATTCACTAACAGTTGGTAGAATTTTAGGAAGTATAGTAACTTAGGAAGTTTAGTAAGTTGTGTTTTCTTTTAGGAAGTTAAAATTATAAAGATTTTGAAATATTAAATAGAAATACAGAATTAACATACTGGGAAATACTCTATGATTGCTTTCAATAATGCCCAAAACTGTAGTTCTAATTTTCATGAGGTCTCCTCTGGGACGCCTGGGACTGCAGGTATAGACACCTGTTAGAAATGCTCTCCCTAGTGCTACACATTTCACGTTCCATCCCCACAAATGGCCTTGGACTGGTAATGTTATGGGAGTGCAGAATTTTGGATCTGGGGCTTGCTCTGGGCTGAGAGCAGAAATCAGGGGAACCACTGATGTGTCTTTTCGTTTCTCACGCCCGGGAAGCTCATCTATCTGTCTTTTCACAGCCTCTTTCTTTAAGTTATGGCTCTATTGTCCTTTTTCGGGAAACCATCTCTAATTACTCAGCCTCATACCAACCCCGCCCGTCTCTGAATTGGGGTGTTTGTGCACGCCAGCCCACCCTGCTTAGGCTTAATTGCTCTCTCAAGCTTCATGCCTCTTGCCTCTGTCACCCCAGGATACAGGTAGGCCATTTGGAAGGGATGCCCCATTTGTATGCTTTTTATGCGTCCCTTCCCTAGGCCAGGGGAGGAGCTGCTTCTCCCAGGGTCCCTGTCAATGAGCCGTGGTCACTGAGTCATGCCGCCTCCTGGGCCCTGTGGGAAGAGCAGGGTTAGCCTGAGCTGATGAGACAATCAGATGGTTCGGTCACTGCTGAGCCTGTGGAGTCTGTTTCTGGTTCGTTTCATCTCCGGCTCCAAGACGCCTTGGGAAGGCTGTGTGCTTCCACTGGCGTCTCACTGGATGTAAGTCCTGAAAGATCATTATAGAACAGATCATGAAGATGACTATTTGTCTTTTCACAGAGAAATTAGGCGTCTGCCAACAGTTTTTTAGAAGCTCAAAACCTGCTCATCTATTAAGCCTTTCTTCATTCCTTTGCTTTCTCCTTATCTAAAACATGGGGGAACTATGGAATGGGAGAGCCTGAGAAAGGCCGGGGAGCATCCATATAACTAACGGGCGCCCTGGCAGCCTCAGCGGTATTGAGGCTGCTCTGCACTGGTGGTGGGTGAGGGCCTCCCTTTAACCTTTAGAATAGGAGTCTGGGATTTGAACTCTGATGCTGATAGGAAGGTGAAGGAATAGTCCAGGAGTAAATCAGTCCTGCCAAGATGGGAGAAGAGGATTTCTAGAGCTTGGCTGCATGATGTCCTGGTGGGAAGGTCGATCAGGAAGAACCACCACAGTGGTCCTGTTTTAGGGGTCCTGGTAGAGACCCCTCTATCTTCTGAGAGTTGGTGATTAAACTTGCAAGTATTAGAGAGAAGCCCACAGGCCTGATTTATTTTAAAACTTATCTTGGGCACTCTTTTTTTAGGGAACAGGAATCTTGGGGCGTGGAGAGAGGAGTAATTTTTCTAAGAATGCTTCTGAAAATTTGCATTGCAAATACTGCTAGTGTCAGGGGAGACTCACAACACTGACACCTCGTTGGAGCTCTTTGTGCTGATCAAATTCTTGTCTTCAGTCTAGAATTGGCAGCTTCTTCTCCTTAATTTTCATGCAGTAATCAGTGCTGAAAGAATACTTCTTTGACAGTTGCCCTTGGGGAGAACTGGGCCTGGGCTTGTTATTTAGGGCAGACAGTTAAGTGGGAGAGAGAATAATAATAATGCAGACTCCAAGTTCTCCATTTAGTTCCAAGAATGTCAACATTATCAACCTCTTTTCAATATTTACTGCGGGCTTTGGTGAATAATGGAAATGGGGGGTTGGCAAATCCATTCCTAAGTTAAAAAGAGTAAGTTTTAATGGTCTGATTAAAATAAGATGGAATCCCATCTTTAAGATGAATTAGCCCTGCCCAGAAGATAAGGCTTTAGTGGTAGTAATGGTTTTTCCTTCTCTGGAGATAACATTGATTTAAGAACCCTCAGTGGCTGTCTGAGCCCCTGCTGTGCTCCGGCTGAAGAAAGCAGCGACAGCCTTGAGCCAGAAAGAACTGACTGTATCCAACAGCATAGCAACACCCGTCTGTACTCCTAATGCGCCGGTCATGGGTCAGTCATCCCCCCGCCCCGAAAGAAAAAACACTGTAGTGACCACTGGTACTTGTTTTTTTAGCAGATAATTGCTTTTAGGGAGATAATGCTTCAAGTCGTTATATAATTCGTCTATTTTTCCACACTTTGGGTTGAAATAAATAGGAGTTATTTTTAGTCACATCTCCAAGTGGTAAAATATCCAATCTTCTGAAATGGCTGTGGAGTAGGCTTTCCTTCCTTTGGCCTTGGTGAGAAGAGAGGCAAGTGAAGAGTGGGCTAGCGTGATTGATAAGCCTAGCGATCGGTTGCACAGGCGCAGTGCCCGTGGTGAGTGACACTAACTGGATCCCTGAAGTCGGCGAAGAGACTGGGCTCTGGCGCCTCGTCGCCCATGAAAAAGATGACTGTGTGAGGAGGTGAGATGTTCGTTAGCCTGACGGCGGCCCTTGTTTCACTGTGTGTAGGTGTATATCAAATCATTGTGCTGCACACCTTTAATACATGCAATTGTTATTTAAAAATATTTTTTAAAGTTTAGGAAAGGAGAGAGAGAATGATAAGGTAAATGGTACCTAATGTAGACAATTAATGAATCTGGGTAAAATGTGTATGGACAAAAAAGAGTTCTGATACTATTCCAGCAACTTTTTTGTAACTTCGAAATTATCTCAAAATTAAAAGTCATCCCCAAATGGAAAACTAAAATTAGTGGGAAGGTGCTGTAGAAAGACAAACTGAAAGACTCAGACTTCAGGGGGAGGACTTTTTGTTTCGTAGGAACTGTAGGGTCACGTGCAAGTGGATATTTAGTTTACAAAGGAGAGCCTTGTCTGGTATTGTAAAAAGGGCTAATTTGTAATAAAGTGTGATATACCTATAGTTATAATAGTACTTTTAAAAAAAAAATGAAACAACCACATTGCATTAAATGTCCTGGGGTCTAAACGGGATAGCTGTGTTACAAGGGGTGGCAGTCCCTGCCCCGCTGAGCCCCTGTACAGAGCACCGTGAGCTGTGATTTCACTGTGATGAGGCTGATGATGCCGAGTGAGGGGAAGGATGGGTGGGGGCTCGTTACAGACCACACAGGGCAGCAGTGTTAAGAGCTCTTTGTTTAGAAAGGCAGATAACTCTGCCAGGAAGGAATTACCTTCAGCTTCTTCCCTGGCATTTTTGGCATCTTTGGCCAAAGGAAAGGACATGAACAAGCAGGCAAATAACTGGTTTGGGATTGTTTTCTTGTTGGTCTCCGATGTGTAAGAAATTCTTTAAAAAAAAAAAAAGTATCTGCCTCTGGGTTGTAGAATGGATGTATCTTTAATATGTAAAGACCTCTCTTAAATTTAAGGTGCATGTAACTAATTTACAACTGAAAGGCTTAGATGGTAACAGAAGGTTTCAGAGACACAGCAGCCCAGACAGGATGGGCAAGAAGCTGGAAGGGGGGTTGACTGGGAACATGCGGAGCCCCGGGCCTCATTCTAGGACAGAAGTGAGCCAGAAGGTTTGCCTGCTTCAGCTGACAGTTTCAGTGCTTTGGAAAATTCGGTGGTAACAACGTCTGCCATGGATTAGAAAAAGAGTAGGGACCAAGGTAGGGACACCAGCTATGATCAGCAGTTGCTATAACCCAGAAGGACTGTGGAAGCTGGACCTGAGGCCGTGAGTGTGGTGGAA
Organism: Micronycteris hirsuta; assembly: GCA_004026765.1. Taxonomy (NCBI): domain Eukaryota; kingdom Metazoa; phylum Chordata; class Mammalia; order Chiroptera; family Phyllostomidae; genus Micronycteris; species Micronycteris hirsuta. Next base: position 82,884 of record PVJI01002045.1, read on the forward strand.
CAGGGTAAACAATGTGCCAGCTTTCTGGTTGGAGGATTAAGAAGGGGAGCTTCAGGGAACCTAAAAGTATCAGAGGGATAATGGAGGAGGATCTCAGGAAAGTGACCTGCAGAGTTTTTTTGTGAAGCCCTGGGCTTCCTGCAGACTGTGCGTGTGTGAATCTGACCCTGGGCAGCACCCGGAATCACAAGGTGGATTACTGCCCAGGTGCCGGGCCAGCCACAGGGCACACATGCAGTCCCGATCCGAAGGGCACAGCGAGAGCTTTGGAAGCTGGACTGGCATTGGAACCACAGCCCACGCAAGGCGTGCGGCTTTGACCGAACCAGGTTCATTGTCAGCTTAATCAGAAATATCAACATTTTCTATAATACTTAAATGAAATCCAGAGTCTTATAACATCATCTTCAAAATGTCCAAGATATAAGCCAGAATTACTTGGCATACAATAAATTAGGAAAATCTCAACTTCCATGGGAAAAGACAAATCAACAGACCCCAGTGCCAAGGTGACACAGATACTGAGATTTGTCAGTCCTTTAGAGCAGCTGGTATAAAAATGCTTCAGGAAGTAGAGCTGACACTGTTGTCGTAAATGGAAAGATAGGCTCAGCAAAGAAAGATATAGAAGGTATAAAGACAAACCAGATGAAAGATTTAGAAATAAAACATATAATAAGCGCAATAAAATCTCACTACATGGCCTCAGTAAAAGATTGGAAAATATAGACCTAAATTCAGATGCACCAATAATTATATTAAATGTAACTGGCCTAATCACAATAATTAAAGAATAATTGGAACGCGTAAACAAAGCAAGACCGGACTACATGCTGCCTACAGGAAACCCATTTAATGCTGTATATAGATAGTTTAAAAGCAAAAGGGTACACAAATGATTATGTAGATACTGTTCAAAAGAAGGCTATATTAACATTAGCGAAAGTAGACCTCAGAATTAAGAAAATAGCAAGGGATAAAGAAGGACATTATCATGATAAAAGGGTTAAATTCATTCAGAAACGGAAAACCTATATAATCAAAATGCATAAAGTGAAAACTGAAAGACCCGAAATAAGAACTAGGAAATCCTCAGTGACAGTTGGAGATGTCCACACACGTCCCTGTGGTAGTCAGTGGACCCGGCAGACTGGCAATCAGCGAGGCCGTGAGCATGTGGACAGCACCACCGACCTGCCGTTCTCAGGGGCGTCTTTAGAGCGGTCCACCCAGCCCCAGCACCGTGTGCGCCCCTTCCACGGGAGTGCTCCCCGAGGCAGACCGTGTCCTGGTATCCTAGGTCATACCCACATTTAAAAGAATTAAAATGGCATGTTTTCTCACCAGAATGGAATTAAACTATAAATCGATAACAGAGGGGTAACAGGATTATCTCCAAGTACTAGGAAATTAAACAACATACTTCTAAATAATCCTTATGTCAAAGAGAAGTTCTCAATGGAAATTGGAGAATAGCTTGAACTAAATGAAAATGAAAATATAAAATACCACAATTTCTGGGATGTGGTTGAAGTAATGCATGGAGGGAAATTTATAGCATTACATCCTTAAATCAGAAAGAAAAACTCTAATAATATAAACACCCATCTTAAGAAATTAGGATAGAAGAAGAAAAATAAAGCCAACAAGTAGAAGGAAGGAAATGATAAAGAGCAAAAAATAATGGAATTGAAAACAGACAAGCAATAGGGAAAATCAGTGAAACAAAAAAATTGTAAAAAGGAAACTAACAAGCAATGAATGGTGACAGAGAAAAAAAGACACTAATTTTCAACATCTGGAATGAAGAGGGAATATTACGACAGACTCCGCAGGCATTTAGTGAATAGTAAGAGAATTCTATGGATTATTGTAAGTACGTAAAATTGATAAACTATTTGAAATGGACCAAGTCCTTAAAAACCACAAACCACCAAAACTCACCCAAAATTAAGTAGATAACCTGACTAGCCCTATTACTATAACTGATACTAACCATGACTATTAAATACATTTAATTTGGAATTAACCCTCTGAAAAAGGAATTTCCAGGTCCAGGTGGTTTGCAGGCGAATTCTGCCAAAGACGATAAAGCCAATCTTAAACAATCTCTTCCAGAAAACAGAAGATAGAGGAATCCCCACAACTCATCTTGTAAGGCCAGTATTACCATAACATGAAATGAGACAAAGACAGGATGCTGTAGACCAGTCTCTCTAGTAAGCCAGGATGTAGAAGTCCTCGGCAGAACATTAGCAAGTCCAGCAATGTCAGAAAAGAACAGTGCTCCACGGCCAAGAGGGAATGCAAGGCTGGTATAGCATTTGAAATTCACTGTGGGTAACCCACCACATTAACTGTGTGGAGAAAAGGCACATCACATCAGTTGAATTAGAAAAAGCATTTGACAAAATTCAGCATCCATTTATTTTATAATTTTATATATCCATAAAATTCTTAGCCAACTAGAAATTGTGTGTGTGTGGGGGCTTCCTCACCTTGATAAAGGGCAATGTACAAAACCTACACCCAACGTAATTAATGGGGAAAGACTCAATGCCTCCCCCTAAATATCGAGAACGAGGCAAGGGTGTCCACTCTTAGCACACCTGTTGAATGTTACACCCAAAGTATAAGAGGGGGAAGGGCAGATATAGATTGGGAAGGAAGAAATAAAATTGTTCTTCACTACAGACAGCATTATTATCTATATAGAAAATATCAGTAAATCTACAAAAACAAAACCTAGAAAACTCCTAGAATTAATACATGTAACAAAGTTACAGATACAAAGTCAATACACAAGAATCAATTTTACTTCTATATGCTAGTAATAAACAATTGGGAATGGAAAAGTTTTTAAAATATCATTTCCAATAGCTCCAAAAATGTGAAATACTTACAAATGTGGCAAAAAAAATCATATGCAAGATCTGTAGTTAAAAATGACAGATCACTGATGAAAACAATCAGAAGATCTAAATTCATAGACATAAGAGGTTCATGGTTAGAAGATCCCACATAGGTCAATTCTCTCATAATTTATCTATAGATTTAATGCATTTCCCATAATACTTCCAGAAAAGATTTTGTTTTGTAGGTTTAAGCAAGGTGCTTCTGAAAGTTATATGAAAGGGACAAAGGACAAGAATGGTCAGAACAATTTTGAAAAGGAAGAATGGAATGGAATGGAAGAAAGGAAGATTTTAGGAATTGTGCTGCCTGATTTTAAGACTTACTATGAACCTACAGTAATCGGGATGGTGTGCGACTGGCAAAGGGACAGACACGTCAATAAAGTGACGTAGAGAATCTAGAAATAGATCCACACAAGCATAGCCAATGGATTATTTTGGCAAATCTGCAAAAGCAATTAAATAAAGGATAGTCTCTTCAACAGATGATGGTAGATCAGTTGGACATCTATATAAATAATCTCAATCTAAATCTTACAAATTATACAAAAATTATTAAAATTATTTCAAAATGGATCATGTATCTAAATACTATAAAAATTATAGAAGAAAACAAAGGATAATATTTTTGTGACTTTGGGCTAGGCAGAGGGCCCGCTCCCTCACTTTGTGTTTCTGAGATTCTTCCAATGTGCACTGTATTCAGTAGATAATTGATGTTTGACTTCAGGGAGATAGTCTTCATGACTAACACTTGCTGCGCTGTTACTCTGAGTCAGAGACTGTTCTAACTCAGTCCCTACAACACCCCTGAAAAATAGGGACTGCAGTACTATAGTACTGTCTCATTTTTGAGATGAGGATACCAGAGCATGGAAAAGTTCATGAAGGGGCCCAGAGCAAAGTCCATGAGCCACAGAACAACAGAAGCCCTGGGCAGCCTCTCATTTGACCGACCACTCTGTCTGGACATTCTCACCCTCCTCTCCTACTCGAAAACGCAAGTCAGTAGTATTCGTGGCTCCCGTGACCCAGACCATCTACTTTGTTTGTCTGTTTGTTTGTTTCCTGTGTCAGTGTGATTCATAAGCCCACATTTACATTGGTGGGGGTTTCTTGCTGTTGAAGAGCAGTGTTAACCCACTTGAATCTATTTAGCGCCATCTCGTGTCTGTCGTGGGCTTTACAGAAAGCAGTGTTTTACCGCTAGGAACGAAATGATCTAGTGGGCAAGCTTTGATTGCCGAACATTGCCACAAGTCAGTGCGATCAGAAACTTGAATTCCACTAGACGTGAAGTTTCTGGTGACTTTCCTCCTGCGATGTGATCAGTTAATAGATCTTGGGGGGAAACAGATCATAAAGAAAAAACATAAAAATTCAAGTTGGTTTTTAAATCTCACTTTGCCTTCCTTTTTTTGTAGTGTCTTAGCTTCCTGGGCTTTCTGCAGTCCCAGAGGACCTGAGAGGTTAGAATGGAGATCTTCATCCCGCCTTTTCAGCCTGGGAGGGCCAGGGAGGGCAGAGGGGATGCTCCTGCCAGAGGCAGAAGAGTCTGTATTGTTTCCCCTCTGCTATTAGGGTAATTCAGAAGGTGCTGCTAAAATCTGCCCCCAGATTTGCTGCTTTCTTTTTAATTTAATGTTTTTCAGTTACAGTGTACATTCAATGTTATTTTGTAGTAGTTTCAGGTGTACTGCATAGCGGTTAGACAATCGTACACTTTACAGAGTGCTCCCCCCACTGTTCTCAGCACCCACCTTCTTCCACAGTGGAACTCAGCTGGGAGAAGGACGGTGGTGCAAAGTCCCCTTCCCTGGACATTTGCCAGCTTGTTTTGAGGGGAAAGGAGGAAAAAAAGGGGAGACGGGGAAAATGGGGCAGGATGTGCTGAATTCTCAGAGTTCCTCCCTGAAGTAGAAGGGGGAGGGGGCACTGCTGGGAAAAAATTCTAAAAACAAAGGAAGCACCTAGCCCTGACTCATGTGGCTCAGTTGGTTGGGCATCATCCTGCAAAGCAAAGGGTCACTGGTTCCATTCCCAGTCCGGGCACATGCCCGTGTTGTGGGTTCAGTCCTGGATGGGGGTTCAGTCCCCCACTGGGGACATGCGAGAGGCAACCGATGATGTTTCCCTTGCTCATCGATGTTTCTCTCCCTCTCTTTCTCTCTGCCTTCCCTCTCTCTAAAAACAACTAAATAAAATCGTTTTTAAAAGCACCTAGTATTTTATATTATAGTCGTATTTTTTAATATATTGGTTTATTTTTCTAGTATAGAAGTAATAGATGCTCAAAGGGGGAAAGTGGGAAAACAGGAAAAAATACAAAGAACATATGCACAATCATAATGCTTACATAGTGTGAGTTTTCCTTTCTTCTATGCATGAAGATTTTGGTGTTTAATTGAATTATGTGATGTGTGGTCATGATTTTCCACGTTTTAATTATTTTACTATAGACATTTCCCCGGTTAGGAATAGCTTTGGTAAACTACTGTGTCTTCTGAGCTCTAGAACTCTGACAGGATATTTTGAGATCAGGATACTTCAGTGAGTACCTTTGCTTCATCCCTGTGCCCCTTTAACGTAGGGCATATCCTTAGGATAGATCCCCGAAATCACAGCGACTTGGGGAAGAGCCTGGAGGGCGCTTTCAGGCTGTGAGTACAGACCTGGAGGAAGGAGCCAGCTCGCCCGGCTGGAGGTGGGCCCCGCTACTTGTAGTGATGGGTTTGGGGCACATTCCCTTACTTCCCAGAGCCTCAGATTTTTCCTGTGTCAGGTGGGGGTAATAACATCCACTGCACAGTAGGGCTATTGTGTTAATAACATTTGTAAAGTCCTCTCCCAGAGCATGGCACACAGTAGGCATTGAATATATAGTAACTATTTTAAAAAACAATTGCGGCACTAAATAGTCTTATTACAGGATTTGTACCAATTTCCCCTGCCACCGGTAATGTACAAAGTTACTTGTTTAACCTCACTAGCAATGAATAGCCTAATAATTTCTCTAGAAATGACCTCCGATGATTTAAGTAAAAAAGGCTGCCTCATGTTGTTTTACTTTGCATTTTATTGTATCACAGTGAGGACAAGCAGCTTTGTGTGTTATCATAAACCGGCTTGTTATCTCTCTGGTAAAATGCTGTGGTCGCTGTGGTTGGCACTTAGGGCTTTCTTATCAATCAGTCTGCAGTGTCTATACAAGACACTATTTAAGCCTTTGTCATATGTGCTGTCCTGTGTCCTTTTATCTGGTGTTATCTTTTTATATCCAAGTTTGATTCTCTGTGTATGTAGCATATTTCTCATTCAGACGGGAAAGTAGTTATAATCATGATCTCTTTGTTATGAATGCTGTAGATGAATATTTTATTGAGTCTATGATATTCCTTGCAAAAGTGACAGTATTATGTATTCATTTCTAGCCCTCCTACCTCTTGTTATTTTCATGTCATTAAATTTTCCTGCAACTCTAGAGCGGTGTTAAATAATCATGACGTTGGTGGGCGTCACTTTTAAATGCTTCCTGATTTTAACAGGATGGGCTCCAGTGCCTCACCATTACATAGAATGTGAACCTGTTACTTCCAAAAATACGCTGTTTATTGTGTCAAGGATACGTTTAATTATTCTTTTTAAATTTTGAGCTTTTACATATTTAGGAGCATAATTTTTTTCAGAATGATTATGTGGTTGTGTTATTTGATCTTTTGTTGGGTAGGGTAATAATAGTTTTCTACTATCACTATTTTGTGTTTTACTTTTTTCAACCAACACTGTTTTATACAGACTGTTTCCGACAACCTTTGTATGAACTTGTGTGTGGGTGTAATGCTAAGAAAAGAGTATGAGAAAAGTGCATTCATATATTAAGAATGATTAACTCCAATTATGGGATTATGAATTATTTTCACTCTGCTCCTCTGTGTTTTCCAGTTTCCTAAAATGTGATGTTTCACTGTTACCATAGAAATGGCAATGCCATGCCAATTGATTGTGGGTGAAGTGAGGTTTAGGAGGGCAGACATGATTTTCAGGAGGCCCACTTATTTAGGGTCTGTAACTTCTGTTCATTATCTAGAGTCCAAATTATTTTGATATTAGGGAGCTGAAAAAATAGTTAATATATTTTTTAAGAAGGTAATAACATGGTTTGGATTTTCCTTTTGGATAATGGCAATATGTGGAGACTGTATTTTCCCTGACTATGAATTAGGACTTTGTGTCTGAAAAATGATATTTTTCACGATTTCTGGGATTTTAAAATCTGAAAACCTTTCAGAGAAACTGCAAACAGTGTTTAAATAGATCTGCATCCCGTATCTAAAGGATTCGAGGGTGTCCACTGGGGATGGTTCCCCAGCCTCTGGGACCCGCCCCGTCACAGGCGGGGCAACGGTTGGAAGCTTCATCAGCCCCTTGGCCCCAGCAGGAGGCCACAGCCCAGACACCATCTCGTGGTCTGTGCCTGTCTAGGACTGCACACAGATACAGAAACGTAAAAACATGTACTTATACATCAAGACATGGAGAAACAGCAATCACTGGATTCGGTGCCTTAATTGCATCTTCCAGACACCAGGAATGGCCCTTGTTTCTTCTGCCATGGTCAACACATTCCTCTCTGAAACGAGATTTTGCTAATCTCAGAGCCCAGGGATTCTCTTCTCATTTGGTCCTTAACATACTGTGTACTCGAAGTATGAACATCTCAACTGACATGATGACCGTTGAAAATTACGTTTACATGTGAAACCATAATATCTCCTTGCTTCTTTTCCTCTTCTCTTCCGTAGCTTTGGGCCAGATTATGTTGTATGTGGATGGGATGAACGGAGTAATAAACCACAATGAAACCATTCAGTGGCTGTACACTCTCATTGGGTCAAAGGTAAGAGAAGGTTTTACCTGAACATCTTATTCAGTTTCAGTATCATAGACCTTTCTTTCTGTTACCCTGTCTGATGGTTTTGGAGAAAGAAGTCCTTTTTAGCTTGGTTCCAGCCTTGTCATAGTACAAATGAGGACTCCTGTTTTATAGATTTAAAAATATGCTCAGATTACAAGGGTTTATGACTCTAATATATTTTGTTTCCCTCTTTTAAATGCTTTAAAAACCTCCAGTTTTTAGTGTTTAATTTAAAAATTATACCATAGATATAGTATCAATCTTACCTTCTGTATTTCATGTTCATATATGTTTAGTTACTAAAGTACCTCTGTGTGTGTTGTACAGATATGTATGCATGTCACTGTATATAAATGAAAGACTTTGAGGCTGACTTTCAACTCTACCATTTGTAATGAAAGTGACCAACATTTATTAAAGATTTGCCAGGCAACAGACACCATAGTAGATTGCTTTACAAGCATTATCTCCTTTAATCCACTTGAGACCAATATAAGGTATACGCAGTCGGTCCTGAAAAAGTCCAGCCATTGTTAATATAATGAGAATAGTTTGCCTGACATCTATGTAACCTGGCAGCCAAGGAGAGTGGACTTGAATGCACTTGTGTGAACAATGGCGACTTCACTGTATTAGTCAGTGGAGGCAGTAAGCGCTGCTGAGTGAGCATGCGTACTGTGTGGCTGTCACATTCAAATTGAGCAAGTAGCGCAACAAATCTGCATCAGATTTTATGTTAAGCTTGAATGTTCCTCTGTGGAAACTATTTCAGTGATTCAGAAGGCTGCAGCTATGGGCAACTGGTGGTTGGCAGCTTTATCACGAAAACATTTCTATTCATGTATCACATCTCGTGCAGACCTTTTTGGCAAAACATCAGATCACCCCGGTGACTCAGCCCCACTACAGCCCAGAGTTGGAGCCCTGTGACTTCTGGCTTTTCCCCAAACTAAAATCACCTTTGAAAGGGAAGAGATTTCAGACCATTGATAAGATTCAGGAAAATACAACAGGGCAGCCGATGGTGATGGAGAGAACTGTGTGAGGTCCCAGGGTACCTATTTTAAAGGGGGCAGAGGCATCACTGCCCTGTGCACAGTATTTCTTGTATCTTGTATCTTCCTCAATAAATGTCTCTGCCCGGCTGGTGTAGCTCAGTGGATTGAGCGCGGGCTGGGAACCAAAGGGTCCCGGTTCGATTCCCAGTTGGGGCACATGCCTGGGTTGCAGGCCAGCTCCCCAGTGAGGGCCATGTGAGAGACAACCATACATTGCTCTTTCTCCCTCTCTTTCTCCCTCCCTTCTCCTCTCTCTAAAAATAAATAAATAAATAAAAATATAAAAAAAAAAGTCTCTTTTTCACAGCATATGGCTGGATACTTTCTGGACAGACCTCATATGAGGTCTGGTTAGTTTACCATTTTGTAGTGGAGGAAATAATGCTTAGTTATGAAAGCCTATCCGGTTTCCTCTACGGATATTGGCACGTGTCAGCACAGCCATGCCTGGGCTGTGGAGCCCTCACACTGTGGAAGTGCTGTGCCAAGGAGGCAGATTCCTCCTGTGGTTGAGGTGTCCTGGAAGCGGGGCAAGGCTCTGGCATCATCGTCTCTGGGTTCTCAGGTGGGGCCATGAGGGATCTCGTTGGAGGAGGGATTGGAGGAAGGAGGGAGAAGGGATTCTGTCCTGAGCAAGTGAAAATGAACCAAGGCTGGAGTGGGGTGAGCGTGGGGTGGGCATCGTGGAGGAGATCAAAGAGACTGCAGTGGGCACCAGGTCCGGCAGAAGGCCCAGGTGAGGGATTTGGACCTGACTTAAGCAGGTCAGAGAGTCACCATAGCTTCCCGGGGGTCCCTGTGGAGCATGTGGTCAGCCCTGACTGTTCCCCATCCCTGCATTCATTGTCACCCGACTTTGGTGGGCCTGTTACACACCTCAGCATCATGCTCTCGGTGGTGGGTCACAGCTCTTGGCCTTGCCTTGCACATTGTCTGCTTCCTAGGACCTCCGCTGGACTAGACCAGAGGAGTGCTTGACCCTGACTTGGCTTCATGTGGGGAACAGATCTGGTGCGAGGCTGTCCCTTCCTTTCAGACCTCTGCAGTCCTGGTGACTGCACCCTCCATGGGAGGGAGGGCACCCTCTGTGCCGGGCACGGGTGTCAGCACCCAGCGGGCCCCAGGCGAACCCTTACATCTTCCTCCCTGTGTTCTTTTTCCTAGTATTATTGGCCATAGAATTTTTTCCCTGTTTTGTAACAGAAACAGCCATGGCTTTTCTCAGGAGACTGAAAACCCTTTCTCCTTCCTTTTTATTTGGCTTTGTTTTCCATGGAAAACGGGAATTGCTCTATTTACAAACTGCTGTAGGTGACCTTGGAAGCTGAGAGCAGCGCTGGGCCGCTAGTTAGACTCAGCCAGGCTGAGGGGAGGTTTATCTCTCACATCCCGTCTCAGGGTTTTATGTCTTTTCCTTTCTTCCGCTGGGGGCTCTCCCTAAACCTCCTTGTTCCTTTGGAGCTGCTCCCTCCCCAGGGCTTTTTGGAATGTCTTGGGACCCCCAAAGCTAGGGAAATAGGGGAGATTTTGCAATAAAAATGGACTTTTGGCAATGTCATGGCCGAATTAAGAAACCTTTATAGCTTTGTTGTGGTCATGATAAAACACCAACAGTCAGCCCTATTTTTAATAGGAAATAAAGCCTAGCACGCTTACGGTAGGAAAAGCGACAGTGTTTTAGCTGCTCACCCGTGATGAGAGGGGAAGAGAAGAGGTCGAGAGGAAAGACGCAAAAGAGGGAAGAGGGGAGATGGCAGGAGGTGGGAGGAGCAACCACAGGGGAGGAACAGAAAGAGGACAGTAGCGAAAGGGAAGAGCCCTCCCAGGAGTGCCCAGGTCTGCTCAGGAGTGGGAGGGGGACTCGGAGCCTCTGGCATTGCAACGGCATCCTGTCCACTTTTTCTTTGGAATCATTCTGTTAGAAAAACAACCAACCAAAAAAGGAACACACAGGAAAGTCCTTATTGCATTTCTAAATACCATGGAGAAATCATCAAATTAAAAGCCCTCAAGAACGAGCATGTAGGAATTCTGCTTCCCAGCCCCCTTTTCCTGTGTAGCATGCACAGTGCTTAGGACCCCAGGCGTCTGTCTGTTCCCTGGGCCTCTGTCCTGGCTGGGGTGTTTGCTTCCTCACTTGGGGCATCAGCACCAGATCAGTGCTGGGTTTCTTCTCCATCATTCCTTTTCCCAAAGGAAGGTCTACTATAGTCTGCTGTGTTTAATGCTGGGCTGGTCACTATGGCCGGGCCTGTAGCTTATGGAGTTAGAAGGGGGACCGTGGGTGATGCCCTGCAGCCCGCGTTCACTCACTGTGATGTCAGATGACCCTGCGGGCTGGGCTCAGTTTCAGGCTAGTGGCCAAAGTCAACAGTGGCAGCAGCCACCAAGTTTGTTTTTGGTGCAATTCTAATGAGATCACCTGTTATTTCCAGAACTGGTACAGTGTCCCCTGACATTCCCCCTCACCTTGCGCTTGGAGAGTGAGGAGCCTGCCAGTAGAAAGGATGCACCAACCTAAAACTCTTAGGTTTTGAGAAGGAAGGCTTCATTCCTTCCTTAACCATATAAATTGGGCAGTAATGGCCACAAGAGGTTTTCCCAGTTCAAATAAAATTAAGGAGTTGGAAAAGCCAGGGGCCCTAAGGGCTTTCTTTTGACTAAGTCAGATTTCTCAGAACCTGAAAGGTTTACCTGGAGATCCTGTGGTTTTTACCTTCAACAGGCACAGAGTTGTTGATGAAATTCTGTGTTAGAAAAACCTTGTCATTCTGTCTTCACAGTTTTTCATTTTTCCTTCCATGAAAGGCAATAAGATGGGATTCTGCAGCCTGCCAGCGGGTTGTTATGCAATGCATGTTTGCAGATATTTGAGCTCATAGTCAGAGGACAAAATGATGTATTTGCAGCCAAATAATTACTTTTTAAAAGAAAGAAAAGTTATTTTCGATAAAGTGCTTTATTCTGTTCACCAAAGTCCATCTTTAAGCTCCACAGTCAGAGATAAGAAGCAGATGCTCACCCTGCGACTCCTCACGTGGGAGGCATTGTTTTGCTTCATACATTTGGCAGTCCGATTGACTGGGGCAAGATGACTCAGCGCATACAGCCTGGCCCTTGTCACTCTGACACTGCGTCTGTCTCTCTGTATCTGCATGGACCCCCTTCTGGCTCCTGGGGCAGGCCCAGGGACCCTCAGCTTCCTGAGGGTCCGCCAGGGATGCCTCCTGATGTGGTCATGGAATCTGCCCGATCTGTGGTGCCATCCACCTGGGCTCACTCTGTCCTCTCTAGTTTTCTCCCAGCCCCACTAAATCTGATACTTCCAGCTGTGCCCCGGGATGCTGATCACAGGTCTCCAGATATCCTTTGTGCTTGTGTGAGGTGGGTCATGCTTCCCTGCCCCCCAGTGCAGCTCTTTAACCTGGGCTGAGGGGAGCCCCTGCCACAGCCCCCTTCCACTCACATACAGTTTCTTAAACACATGAGAGAGCCATATTCTCTCTGTCTCTCACACACTATCATACACACACAGGAGACACTGCTAAAGTTTCTCGTTAGGACAGTGAGATGATGATGGTCAGTGACACGTGGTATATAGAATGGGGTGGCAGAGGGGGCGACATTGACAGGAGTGGGAAGCTTGGGGGCTAGCGCAGTATCAGAGCTGTGAAGTGACGAGGTCTGGTCAGGAGTTGCAGTAGAAACAGAATATGGAATGGGAATATGGGGATGGTTTGAGGAATAGCTTCCTAGGATTGGATTTCTAGATATGGAAAAATAAAAGCAGGAATCAAAAATGGGGTCACAGTTTTGAATCGGGGCAGCTAGGAATATAGCATTGCTTCTGGTGAGAGGAGAGAAGTTGGAAATCGGGGTTCCTTGGCAGGAAAGCTTTGACGTGCTGGTTTTGAGATGAAGGTCGTGTCCCCAAGGAGACCTAAGTGCTGCCAAGGTGCCAGGTGCTCCAGTGAGTGCTGGCTGGTGAGCTCTCTGATCTCAGTCGCTGGCATGTCACTGCCGTGTGGGGTACTCAGATAACCCACACGTGGATGAGAGCTGGAGTGCTTTTTGAGTTACACAATAGAAAATCACAAAATCCTGTCTTGAAGAAGTGGCGAAGTCTTGTTAAAGATGCTCCTGACGTTCACCAGCCACATACCTGATACTTCCCACAGCCATTGCGGGACACTGGAACCTGGGAAGGCCTTCCTCATGGGGACCTGCATCTACCTCTCTGTTGTTAACCAAAGGCTGGGCACTGCTTCTGAAGGCGTACACTCACTTCTCCATGGAAGTGGAGTTTTTAAAGGCAGCCATGCCGTCCTGTGCAAGCTATACGCGATGGTTTCCACAGGTAGTCCCGAGGACATAGTTTGCAATTCCTCATCCTACAAGTTACTACCTTCTCTGCCCATCCTGTATGAACACTAGTAATATGGCAGCCTCCCCGGACACAGTGTCTTCCTCCCACAAATCCCACCTCTGATTCACTAGGCTTTTCAGCAGCAGCTCTGGGTGCTGGCGCAAATCAAGCTGGTAATCCACTAACCCCCAGGTTTTGTTCACGCCTCCGTGTTTGCCAGTTTTCCCCAGTCCACGGCTCTGGGATTGTTTCACACCCGCAGGCAGGGCTTTGCAATTTTCTCCATAGATTTCAGGCTAGAGTTCCCACCTCAAGATAGTTATGAATTTTACTTTGGCCATTCGTCATATTAATCTGTTAGTCTTAGTTTGATTTGACATTAATTTAATAAGCAGAGCTTCTGTGTCATTGACCAAAATGTCGACAGAGGCAAGGGCTGCATCAGCCAGTGCAGCACGCAGAGCGACACAGAGGAGTCTGGGCGTGTCAGGGTCACTGTGGCACGGTCAGTGAGAAGACACCCGACTCCACAAGCGTTCATTCAGCCTCACTTCCTCCTTGAGCTGACAAAGCCTTCCTCAAGTCAAGTTTTGCTGCCTTTGGTGGTAAGTGCGGAGCTTTAGGGTCAAACACACCTGTGTGGTTCTTTGGGTAGATGATTTTTTCATCTTTCAAATGAAGATAATAGTCTATAAAATGGAATAATGATAGGAATATGTAAAGCAATGAGCATTTTTCCTGCACGAAAGTGCCTAGTGTTTTGAGCTGATGACTCTTTTTCTACAAATCCACCAACTTCTTAACTGTTAAAAAAAAAAAAAAAAAGTTGGCTCACTTTGCAAATGGATGGTCCCAGTGTTCTCCTCCCTTTCCTGAGGGCTCAGGAGACATTCGTCCCCAAATCCTCAGCAACATATTGCCAGGGACCAATAGTGGATTTGGTAAAGTGGAGGGCATGGTTTTTGGACTTCGTCTTTAATTCTTTTGTGAAGATTAGGGTAGGTAACGCTTTGTAGACTTGTAGCAACTCTTCTGTTTTCTCCCTGTTGTCCGTTGTCTTAAGATTTAATAATTCTAACTTTGCCTTGTTTGAGGTGCCTGCATTGTAAATTCTCAGGGCATCAGATACTATGCTCAGGTATTCTTTATGGTTTTATGAAGGGTTCTTTTAATGGATGTGTCTAAATGTAAAAAGTGAAATGCAGTTTCTGTCTCGATAAGCATGATGATCTGAACTCCTTTTCTCACCGTGATGGACCAGAAGTTGTGCTCTCATTTAAGTCACATCACTTCCCAAAGCTTCCACTCTCTGCACCTTTGGGTCTTCACACCGGGAGGCAGACGCTGTGTGCCTTCATTAGAATCATTTCACCTTCTGTAGAACGCTTGTTAAGATTTTGCATCTGGCTTCTGTCTAGGAAAGGAAACTTTTAGGCTTTAAAATGATTCCAGTGAGTGACATAGTAAATATGTTTTGCGTGGGTAAAATTTTTATTCACTCCTTTTTCCTCATTGTGGTTTTTTGTCGGGGGTGAGGGTTGCAACTTAGGTTAACATATCATTAAGTTTACTGATGCTTTGCTCAGCTGTGTGGTCTTTCCGATGAACTTAGGAAAGGCACTCTTCATCACTTCTATCATGCTTTATATTTCTAGCATCCCACTGACTCTCTTACAGTTTCCCGCTGCTGAAATTTCTCATCTGTTCAGCATGCTGTCCACCTTTCCACCAGAGTCGTTAGCGTGGTAATTATGGAATTGTATACTTCCAACGCTGAGTCAAATTTGAGTCCGGTTCTGTTGATTACTTTGCATTTAGACAACAGGGCTGAGAATTTGGAGCTTTCTTGCTTTGTTGTACATCTTGTAGTTTTTGGTTGAAAGCTCTGTGCCTGGTTGCCTGCCTTTCCAGGCGGTGTGGTGGCTGCTCCCTTCCTCCGGTGGGGTGGTTGCTGTCGTTCTGGTGATTTGACTGTGCACACCCAAGTGCACTAAGGGGAGATGTTCTTAGGTCTCGAGCTCACCCCTCAGTCGTCTTCGTGGGTGGCATTGAGGTCATGGGGAGAGCACAGGTGAGTGGATGCCCAATTTCCTGTGTGTCTGTAGCTCCCAGGGGTTCCATACTCTTACGGCAGTCCATGCTTGGCCTGTAGCAATTTGCTAAAATTATTATCTGGGTTTTTCCTGCTGCTTGGTGTGGAGGCTCCATCTTCCTTCCCTACTCTGCCTCCGAAGGGCCATTGCTGGTGTCCTCCCTTTACCTGGTGGAAGGAAATCTGTACCTCCTTAGCGTTCAGGCTACTTGATTGCCATAAAACCCCAGCTTTCTAGGGACTCAAGAAAGTTATGATTTCGATGATTATTTGGCTTTTCTTATTGTTAGGTTTGGAGTAACATTCCTTGCGGTTTTCTAAGTAGAAGCCAGAGGCCTAATTTTATAGATTTAAAAACACATTAAATATATTCTGTACCATGAGATCTAGTCAATTAATGAATTCTATTACATTTTTTAGTTTAATCTTTCTAAATTACTTGAATGATGTATATTATTCTTAGAAATTTAGATTGAAAGTAATTTTTATGATGTAGTAAATGATAACAGATTGAGGAGAAAAACAGCTAAAGTTTATTGGTGTAATATGAAATCTGTTATTAAAAATAATCTTTTAAAACTTTTAATGATTTTTTATGATTATAAGAGTAATGTAGTCTCTTGTACAAAACTTTAGAACTACAAAGAAATGTACAGTAAAAATCCCTTATATATCACTTTATACTATCTATGTATAAAAATTTTTAACTTCGTACATTTCCTTCTGGTTTTTCTTTAAATATTTCTAACATAGTTACTAAAAATATATTTAAAATATTTTTATGTTTTGTTATAACATTTTTTTAATTTTTAAAGATTTTATTTATTTTTAGACAGAGGGGAAGGGAGAGAGAAAGAGAAGGAGAGAAGCATCAATGTGTGGTTGCCTCTCATGTGCCCTACACTGGGGATGTGGGCCTGCAACCCAGGCATATGCCCTGACTGGGAATTGAACTGGCAACCCATTGGTTCACAGACCAGTGCTCAATCCACTGAGCCACACCAGCCAGGGCTGTTTTGTTATAACATTTTAAAAACATAGTATTTAATGTCTGCATAATATTCAGTCACATGAATATACTATAATTCATTTGACTTGTCTCATATCTTGAATAATCAAATTGTTTCTGATTCTGTGTAATATTTCAAGAGCTTCGCGGGTTCTAATTTTATGAAAACATATTTAGTGAATGAGGCTGTGTTTGATTTTTTTCATGTATATCAATGTTTCATTAGGTAAAAATTTTAAAATTCCTCAAGTTTTAACAGCATATTCATATAATTTTTGTGTTAGGGACATTGTGAGTACAAAGAGCTGGCTTCCCCTTTAGGACTGTTGATGGCCGTTCTGCTGGCTATTTGACTATTACACTGAGAAAAGTAATTCATACTTATTTGATCTCCTGGATGCCCCTCATGTGAGGATAACCTCAGTAGAAGAAAAAAGAGCGGGGAGTTTTACTAGTCATTGTTTTAGGAAGGTTTAGGGGTTCAGGCCAACTTTATAGGGACTAGCATGTTGTGGGGACCCCATAGTCCAGGATGGGTCTTGAACCACAGGGTAAGACCAGAAGAAGCAGAGGCTTCTGGGAGCCAGCCCATAAGTGGCCCTGCAGGCTCAGGGTTGCCTTAGCCGTGCTGCTGACTGCCATCCCCATGCACCTCCCTACCTGCCAGCACTCACCTGTCCACCCTCCTCCATCCACTCTAAGGAGATGGGAGCTGGCTTCCAAACTCTTATTAACTGCACATCCAGCAAACTGAGGCTCAGTTCTTGTCTGGTACCAGGATTCCAGGGTTGGTATTTACTTAAAGTTCTTTAGCCTTGATTATTGTTTGGAAAAGAATATTTGTCGCATTTCCCCAAGGCTTATGTTTTTCCATAAGAGGGAAAGATGGGGTTCCCCGTAGTAGAGTAGAAAGAATCAGATTGGCCAATGCTTTTTTTTTTTTTTTTTTTTTTACTTCTTCCAGAAATTAGCTTTGTGACAGGTTACATAGCATCCTAGAATATGAGATTTTGCATCTGAAAATAGGGATGTCACTACCTGGAAAAGTACCCAACCCTGTTGATTCTCCCTTCTTCAAGGTGTTCCTGAAGGCTGTACTTCAGTGCAGAGTTTTGGTATTCCTTAGTTAGCAATAACAGAATAGATTTATATTACCTACAGTACTTGTGGTTCCTAACTCTTCATAATTACAATGAATATCCTAAGGCAAAATTAGCAAAGTGGAGGTTTTCTGGTCTTGTCCACTTTTAGTCATTATTCTTTAAAAAAACAAAAGAAAACAAGAATCCTCCAGCTAAGCCCCAGAATTTTATCTTCATAGAAAAAAATGTTCATTTTTAGCACTGTTTATTATTTTGACATTTCTCTTAATTCTGAATAGTCTGCTGTATTTAACATTCTGCAGGATTTCCTATCCACTAACTAGTAAAATCTTTTTTTTTTAAGATTTTATTTATTTATTTTTAGACAGAAGGGAATGGAGGGAGAAAGAGATGGGGAGAAGCAACAATGTGTGGTTGCATCTCACGTGGCCCTCCTGGGGACCTGGCCTGCAACCCAGGCATGTGCCCCGACCACGATCAAACTGGCGACCCTTTGGTTCGCAGCCCAAGCTCAGTCCACTGAGCTACACCAGCCAGGGCTAACTAGTAAAATCTTAAGGAGTCCCCAGCCTTGCACTTGGCCTTCAACATTCATCACAAAGCTGGTTTGTAAGCAAGTCTGCCATCAGGACCTAAGGCCAGCACATGGATTTGGTGCAGGTGACCTCCTGTCCTGGCAGGTGTGCCAGCCCTGGTGTCTGCACTGATGTCTATGTTGCCTGGTGTCTATGTCAGGTGACGTATTTGGGCATATACTTTATTTCTGATAAGACCCACCTCTTTGCTGACAGCGTCTTCAAGGGGGGAAGCTACAGAGTGTGAGGTATCTGTCGGACCGTTAGATACCAGTTACAAAGACTTTAGGCCTAATCTGAGATTTTTCCACAGGAGTTCTGAGTTAAAGTATATGTCATTGGAATAAAGTATTTAAGTTTTTAAAGACAAGTGAGTCACTTGAAGTTTTCTGTTGTTAAAATAGTTAGATATTCTTCATTCTTTCTGGCAAGCTTATAAGCAGCGGCAAAGCTTTGTAGATCAAGTTATCTCACCAATTTCAAATTCAGTTTTAATAACCAGCATCCTCTTCTATAACACGTATTTATGCTATTTTAGTGGAAATGAAACAAATAGAGTGAAGCATATTTTTTTCTAACTCCCTTTGTAATTTAAATCCTGAAGTTTGGAAATTGTTTTCTTTTTATGGTTGTTGAATTTTTAGAAGTGGGGTAGGAATTTGGAGACTTTTTGGAATACTTTTATTTCTACTTAACAAGCAGCATATTTGACCTGCTAAGTATAGTTCTTGGGTTTCTCTAAGTACAATAAAACATTCAGGGAGTTTCAGTTCGCTTTCAAGTACAAAATTATTGAGGAAAATTGCCTTTTATTCCTTTTCCATACATCTGGTGGTACATTTCATCTAAAACCTGGACACTTGGGTTATATACAGGCTGACTCCATACCCTTCCTGTGGGTTGACACAGAAAGTGGAAAAAAACCCCCAAAACAGCAAAGCACCAGGTCGACATCATCCTGCTCCTCTCCATCCCAGACCCCCTGGCAGGCAGGTGACGCTGGAGCCCCGAGTTGTTGATACTGTCTGGAGTCACAGTCCTCTGACTGAGGCCTGACAAGCGGCACATCCCTGCTGAAAGGCCTTCAGCCCCTCCGAGGATGCATGAGCGCTGTTTCATGCTGAGCAGGACCAGAGAGTGCGAATTGAGAGCTGCAGCGGATGGAGGGCTCAGTCAGGTCAACCCCAAATGTGCTAAAAATGCATAAGAAGCACAACAGTTCACAGCCAGCTATGTTATCTTGCCCTTGCCCTCCACATCCTCCCTCCAAGGGCTTGTCTCTGATTCCCGTTACATACTGTCATTTAGCTGTGTGTTTTAAGCAATATAAAGCATAGCTTATTAGAATGGACAGTGTTAAACTAGAACACTAGCATCACCTAGAAGGCAGTTACGTAAAAAGTAAGTGATGTTGTGGCCCAAAGGCTGAATCTAGATCCTCAGTGTTTCCTGCAGCCCCGGGGAGGTAGAGTCTCCTGCAGCCCCGGGGATGTGGAGTCACTTGTGTGAGCAGGAACTCAAAGGCTGTCACAGAGCCTTACTGCTCCATGGAAACCCAGAAGGTGGCCACATCAGCTCCGAGCCTCTCTGGCTGACTTCCTTCCTCACTGTAAGGGCTGTCCCCTGGGAGGGGCTTCCTGTCCTCAGAGACCTGGCTCTGCGGGCCTCTCGTGTGTGCCGCGCTCTCTGTTGTGGAGGCGTGGAGGCGTTCTGGGTCCTCTCTTGGCAGCAGATGACCACGTCCTTGAAGGAAGGGCCATGGCTTCCTAATTCCCTCTCGGCACCTCCTTGGGTGCTGAGCATCTGGAGGGTGTGGAAGGTATTGGAAGAAGAAGCAGAGCATCTTTGCATTGGAAGGGGCCTTAAATGGTGCAGACAGCCCACCCCCATCCAGGTTCTGAATTCCTTCAGTAATGGCCTTGGCAAGTGGCCACTCACAACCTCCAAATGCAGGAGTTTGTACTCCCTGCGTCAGCCCGTTTGCCTTTGAGCCACTGCTTCTAAGGCTGACTCTTTCATGACTGGCTGCTTTATCTTTCCGAGTGATCAATCATCCATAAGAATGAGAATCAATTCTGATTGATTTTCCCTTGGTGCTAGACATATGAGCACGTGTTTGAGCTTGTAAGTCATTTCCACGAGACTGTTCATTAGACCAGGGAGGAGCACCAGGCAGAGCCACAAATGAGACAATGCAGATGGAAGTGACACTGCCACCTCCTGTAGAGAAGCCTCCAGCATCTGAGCCACGCAGCGGTGTGGGCGCCGGCGGCCGTGTGGCTCGGTCCCGCCCTCCTCATTCGTGATCCTCACTCTGGGTGCCACAGGGGACCTGCCTTACCCGACCTGTCACTGGGCTCTGCTCTGCCCCTTTCAGCAGATGTGCACTGAGAGTCTCAGTAGCCACTCCCATGAGAGTGTCTAAGATAAGTGCAGGTGGCCCCAAGTGTGGATTTTCAAGAGCTCTGAGATGAGCAATGTTTTTGGACTTGGAGAAATGGGTGTGTGGATGTTCCAAGGTGTTGGGGAGTTGTGATTGCCTTCCACATTCTCGAGGGCATCCAGTTGAGTGCTTTCTGGATAAACGAGAGAGTGATGCAGAGATCTTTTGAAGTAACGCACTTTTATTCCTATCAAGTGCATGCAGTAATGCTAATAAGGTATTTCTGAGGAGGAGGCCTGCTGGATGTACTTTGATGTCAATGTTCTAGTGCCCTCTCTTTTCTAAAGTAGTTTAACTACCTAGTATGTTTATTATTAATTTTATATAGCAGGTCTTCCACACACATGTAAACATAAACTTAGATTCAACTGAAGCCAAATGCATAGAAATCTGAAGTCGTGAATCAGAAGAATTTGAGGATTCTCTCTCTCCCATCTTCTTAATTACAGTGGCGGAAAAAAGCTCCACACAGATTCTTTACAGCAAAGGAGAAGACGACCCACACATAGGCATGTTGAGACCAATAGAAAAAGATTTGCTAGAAGACAGTGGTTTCTGAATTAGAAAGACTAGGAACAGAGAGTGGCTGAGGGACTCTGGGTCCTGGGACCATGTCAGCCAAGGCCCCATGGCCACAGAGATGCTCAGAAGAAAGCTGGTTGCGATGGGCGTCAGGTGCCCTGCTGAGAACAGCTAACGCGGGAGCCGGGTTGGGCAGTGGCCAGGTTCTTTCCCAGGAAGGCACGGAGAAGGCTTAAACCACATAATGACAGTCCGCCCACTGAGGAAGTCACCAAGCCTGGACTTGCTGGGTGTTTTATTTACTTGAAGAAATGTCTTCGGCTCTAAGTGTACAAAGATAGTGCAGTTCATTATGCCATGCCTTCTCTTCTTACCCCCAACCTTGCAGTTAGTGAGAAAAACACTCTGGAATTTAGTTTATTCCTTCTCAGGCAACGGAGGACCAAATGCAAGACTCAAGTTCTGAAGGTGAAATGCCCTTCATAGCTGAAAGCCCTCCAAAGAACTTAATCCCCAGTGCGGTAAGGATGTAATCATGAAGTTCAAGGTGCTGCTTGTCCTCAGTGTAATTGTGAAGGGGCCTCGGCTTTGCTGGAGACTGTGACGGGGTGAGGAAGTGGGAGCTGAGGCCAGAGTGACTTGCTCCACGCAGTATAAGGGGAGCGGACTTGAAGATGAAGCCTCTGTGGAAAGAACATGCCCACCTGCCCTTCCCATGCAGTGCTGACTGAGCAGCTCCTGGGGACAGATGCTGTTTCTGGTGCGTCACATTAAACACCCCTGCCACAGGGGCTTGTGTTCTAGTCGGGGGCTACAGAGGAGTGTCAGGTGACCAAATGTGTGTGCAGCAATTTCAGGTCATAATACAGGATGTGAAGAACATTGGGTGATGTGAGAGTGACCAACGGGCTCCTTTGGATGGAATAGTCAGAAAGACATCTCCCGTGTGGGGAAATTGCTCAGGCCTGAAGGACAGGCCAAGGTCACTCCATGGTGACTGGTTAGGAAATAGCCAACAAGAAGACTCTAACCGTAAACATGCTTCGGTACATTAAAAACATGTAGTCACATGACTAAAGAAAGGTAGGAGCCAACTGGGCAGGAAGGAGAAGGACAGGACCTAAACCCTGCAAAAGTGGGTTGTCTCATGAGGGCGCTGCAGAGCCAGTAGGGGGTTGAGAGTGCGGTGGTCACTCTGGCTGCTGTTTGGTGACTGGACTGCAGGGGACAAGGCTGGATGTGTATACTTAGGAGGATGTCACAGTGGTCCAGGGTGGACAGGGAGGTGGAGAGGTGGATGGAGTCGAAGTGAGCTCTGTCACACTGGCTGATGGACTTGTTGTGAGAATGGGGTCTGTGAAGTTCAGGGTGACTCCCACCTGTCACTCAGGGGGTTGTGGGTCCTTGGCCTGAGATGGGGACTGTGCAAGGAACAGCAGGCTGGGAGAGGTAGGTGGGATGGAGTGCGCACGAGTAAAAATCAAGAGTTCTCTTTTGGCCACATTGAATACGAGGTGCCGGTTAGCATCCGAGTGGGGGTGTCAGGGGTCAGCTGAGTGTGCGGGCACCTGAACCAGGAGTTTGGTCAGGCCTGGGACGCAGCAGTTAGCACTGAGTCACAGGCGGGGCTTCAACCCGAGAGACTGGATGAGCTCCCCTAGAGCGAGTGTGAGGAGAGAGAAGGGAAGGGCACAGGAGTGCACTCGGAGGCCTCTCCTCACCTGGAGACTGACTGCGCACCGTGGAAGGAGCCAGAAAAGGGGTGGCCATGCAGGTAGGAGCCTGGGTCAGCCGTGATAGGGGGATATTGTTTCTGGAGAGGGCAATTCATTGAGCTAAAAGGAGCACAGAGGAGCGGCCATCGGGTTTGACTGCATGGGGCCATGGGCAGCTGTAACAAGAGTAATTTAACGTGCTCGGTGGTGACAGAAGCCGTGTTGGATTCCGTTGAGGAGTCATTGGGAAGTGAAGAAGTGGAGCCAGAAGTGTGACAGCTCTTTTGAGAAGTTAACCTGTAAAAGGGGAGCTGAG
This sequence comes from Micronycteris hirsuta, assembly GCA_004026765.1. NCBI lineage: Eukaryota > Metazoa > Chordata > Mammalia > Chiroptera > Phyllostomidae > Micronycteris > Micronycteris hirsuta. The sequence continues at coordinate 105,913 of PVJI01002045.1, forward strand.
AACCACAGGACTGGCTGGAGAGAGGTGTGGCCTCAGGGCAAAGACAGATGGTTTACTAGGGAAGTGTGACGCAGGAGAAAAGGGTGAGGGGCTGGAGGTGCTTGCATGATTTTGGAGAAATGACTTAGGGTGGGTGCCGCTCTTGCCCTGTTCCCTGTGGAGAGAGTGCCGTGCTCCAGGTTCTCTGTGATGTGTCCTCGTGTCCCTAATATTTTGATATGAGAAGATGCTGCAGGAGGCCCTGGGTCTTCCCTGAGTTGCAAGTGGAGAGCCTGGAGCCGATTCTTCACACCCACGGTGGTGGAGGTGGGGGTCATTAATCGATTCATTCATTCATTGAGGAACTATTGCTGAGCCTACTCTGTGCCAAATGCCATTCCAGGCCCTGCAGACACAGCACAAATAAGCCCCTCTGTCCTGTATGGGTAGCTGCCTGTGAGGGGCAGGGCACTGACAGATAAACTGCTGGGGGCGGGGAGAGCAGGCCAGGTGGGCTTGTTTCTTAGATGCACGATTCGAACCCATTTCCAGTAGATGGTTAGTATGTCCTGAGGCGGAGGTTCTTGGAAGGAAGCGGGTGCAGGAAAGGAGCTGGTGGGTGAAGGCTGCAGCAGCGTCTGGGGGGACAGGGACCGAGCTGACCTGAAGTCCTCCAACTGCCACAGCCCTGGGCTGGCTGCACTGGACTTGGGAGGTTTGGGGATTTCTCTGGGTGAGCCACCTGTGCCCTGTGTGAAGGAGGGACCCTGGGCTATGTGTGGCTTCTTACAACTGCTGTGCCCTGGGCCCAGCAAGTGTGGGTGTTGAGGCCCCGGATGGCCTTCTTTGCTCAGTTTTAACAGCGGGATGTGGTTCAGACTCCTGCTCCTGTGTGCTGGCTGTCGTCACGCAGGACAAGTCACCCAACCTCTGGTCCCTGTGTCCTTACCAGAAAAATGAGAATTGTGATCATTCCTTCTTTACAACATTCTAGTCTAAAAAAACCAAAGTACAGTAATTCCCCCTCCCCCTTATCTGTGGTTTTGCTTTCTGTAGTCTTAGTTACCCATGGTCAACTGGTCTGAAAATATTAAATGGAAAATTCCAGAAATAAGCAATTCATGACTTTTAAATTGCTTGCCAGTCTGAGTCATAGGATGAAATCTTGTGCTGTCCTGCTGTCATAGCCCCCCGGGGATGTGAATAGAAATCACGCCCCCCCCCCAGGGATATGAATAGAAGTCACCCCTTTGCCCAGGGTGTCCACACTGTGCATGCGCGCCCTGCGGGCAGGTAGTCACTTAATAGCCGCCTCGGTTTATCAGAACGACGGTCGCAGTGTTGCGGTGCTTGTGTTCGGGTCACCCCTGCAGTAGCCTGACGCTGCTCCTGATGTCCACGCCCCGCACCTCACTTCGTCTCCTCACGTAGGCCGGCCTGCGTCATCTTACGTCAGCACAAACGGAAGCACGAGTAGGACAGTGAGAGAGAGACCGTCTTCACATAAGTTATTACAGTATGTTGTCATAGCTGTCCTTTCAATTCTAAGTTATTATTAATCTCTTACTAACCCTCGTTTATAAATTAAACTTTATCATACATACGTGTGTGTAAGAAAAAACATAATATAAAGGGTTTAATACCATCTGTGGGTTCAGGCATCCACTTGGGATCTTGGAATGCACCCCCATGGATGAGGGGGAACTACTGTAACTGCTTCAGCAACCACTGCCTGGGATATTGAGACACCACTGGGCGTGAGCTCTGGGACCAAAGGCCCTGGCTTCAAATTCTGGTTCTTTTTTAGGGGTGTCTTCTTGGGCAGGGCACTCTGCACCTCAATTTCCTCACTTGTGCAATGGTGGTAATTCTAATACCTGCCTCCTGAGGCACGGATGAAGAGTCGTGTGTAAGTTGAGGTGAGCACCTGGCCTGCAGCAGGCTCTGGGCGCCAGCTGCTGTGAGGAGCGGAGGCCTTCAGGTGCACACGGCTGCACCTGCCCATACGTGACGGTTTCTTTTCTGTGCAGTTCCGCCTGGTGGTGAAGACAGCCCTGAAGCTGCTGCTCGTCTTTGTGGAGTACTCGGAGTCAAATGCGCCTCTTCTGGTCCAGGCTGTCTCTGCCGTCGACACGAAGCGAGGTGAGTGGCCCCGGCCCCCTCATTTCATCAAGGCAAACCTATCTGATGTAGGAAGTCTTCCACTTTTCACACGTTCAAAGCAGGATCAGGAATGAACAGAATCCCCTCAGCATGGCCTGCGGGAAACGTTTTGGGAGACAAGTACATGAAGATTAGAGACAGAGCGAGGTTGGGCAGCGCTCACGGGCACAGCCAGCACAGGCCTGACCCTGAGCTTGTCTGTGCGCTCTGTCCCCAGCCCCTGCCACTGGACACACACAGCACCAGCTGTTTCTCCTCTTTTCCCATCTTGTCCAGCTCATCCTGGCTCCTTCCTCCCCTCCTTTCACGCATGCTTTGTCGGCTCTGACCCCTGGTTGTTCCCCTTCCTCCGTCCCCTGTCCCTTCCCTATGGGGGCCCTCACCATCTCTCCCCTGGTGTCCCTTGCCTCCCCAAAGTGCTACCCCGGCCTTTGCAGCTGGAAGATTCTTCTAAAACACAAATTTGGTTGCATCATTCACCACCCAATACCTGCCAGTGGTTCCCAGTGCCCACAGGAGTAGGTCAAAATTCTTCATCGGACCCTGTGCCATCCGGCCGCTGTCCCCCTGCCACCCCATGTCCCAGCTGGCCTGCACCACACCCTCCCTACCCTGGGTCAGACAGCCCTGTGCTCTCAAACCCCCGTGTGTCCCTCTTCTCTGCCAAGTCGCTTTCATTGCTCGTCTGTCCTGAGTGTGTGTCCTGCCTGAGGACAGGCTGCCTGGCTCTCCCGTTGGTGTCCCGGCCCCCAGTTGGCCTGCCTTACGCGCCTGCTGAAGAACCAGCTTTGGATCTGGTTTAGTGTGTACCATGCTGTGGCCCCCGTAACACTGTGAAGCCTGAAGCTAAGAGGTTTGGCCTTTTTGTTCTGTTTGGTCCTTTTAAAAACAAGAAACAACTTTTGGTTTTCTTCCCCAGTGAGGTGTCATCATCATCATCATCATCATCTCAGCAAAACTCAAATAAAGAACAAAAACTTGATAATGTTTATTTTTATGATTACAACAGTAATACTCTATGTAGAAAATTTGTAAACAAAACAAAACAGTATAAAGAAGACAATAGCAAAATCATCTGCAATCTCACCCGACAAATGGTGTTAACACAGTGATGCGTTTCCCTATGCTTTTGTGTGTGTGTTTGTGCATGTGCTCACGCACAAATCAGCCTAGATCCAACTGTCAAAAGGAAACCGGGGGTCTAAATAGCCCTCTTGGATTCAAGTCTTTTGTGTCTGTGCTTCAGTGTTACGCTGAGACCCACTTCCAGGGCTAAATTCAAAGGTGAAAGAAAGCAGATCACTGGTTGCTTTGAAAATGGGAATGTAGTTAATGAAAACCATCCAGAGCCACAAGTCGGGCTCCCATAATGTCCCCTGAATGCACAGGCAGAGGCCAGCTCCCCAGGTGGTGGAGTGCAGGCCGGGCCACTCCGGGCCCCTGTGTGGGTGGGTGTGGCAGAGACAGAGCCTAGAGGACAGCTGGGGACTGTGAGTCTGGAAGGTGGGCTCCAGACCGGGCGGGCCTGTGTGTTTCTTTCTCCCATAGCGTGTTGCCATCTGCTATTAGATTTGAAATTCCTTATGGCCAAAAGTAGCTCATGGGGCCAGCTGTGAATCCATTGTGAAGACTGCCAATGGCTCAGAAACCAGGATTGGTGTTTGCAAAGCCAATGAATGAGATTTAGGGCCAAAGGTGGGTGTTTGGGAAGAGAGCGAGGGTAGATCCTTTCATTCATGCCTAGAGGAGGCACACTCCATTCCCCAGCTTGGAGGGTTACTTTATAATGGTGAATGGACTCTTCCTTTTCCTGTCCTAAATTTCAGGTAACCCTGAGCTCTTGTCATGGGGGCCATGTTAGAGGGGCCAGTCTTCTCATGACCTTGGGCTGTGCTCTGACCTTGTTGAGTTGGGAGCTCAGAGTTTCCTTCCTTAGGCTTCACATTTCATAAAAGGTGCATTGTGGGCGAGGGGAGTGACCCTGGGATGCACCCGGGGCATGGCACCCTCGTTCCAGGCTCCGTCTGCTGTCCCAGGCAGAGGCTCTGTGCTGTACCCAGTTTCTCCTCTGAGACAAAATGATGGCCATCTTTCCCCAATTGGTTAAACAAAAATTAAAGAAGCTCATTGATTATTTACTTAACTTTATTTTTTGGGGGGCCTATAAAATTCCTTAAGTTTTGGGCAACTACCGTCATCTCCCTGCTACTGAGCACTAACAACTGGGGAAAAGGAATATCACTAATGGAAAAAATGAAGACTTTGGAGTCTTTGCTTATCACATGTGATTCAACAGCATGTTTCTCTGTGGACATGTGTGGTCTTGGCCATCATTTTATCATGCGTGCACGTAACATCAGCCTATTCTACTGCTAGGGAAAGCGTTCCTGAATCCCATGGTGGAATTAAACATATAAACACATCATGGTGTTTGCAGAGAGCAACACGCCTTCCAGGTATGTTTCTACCAGCAGGTCTAGAATCAGCTGCCCGCTTCCTTCTCAGCTGGGTGAGAGAAGACAGAGGTGCCAGTGGTGACTGAGGGCCAACCGAGCTTGTCCACTGTGCACAAGTTTAAGCATAAATTTTACTCCTCAAGTGGCATTAGACTCATTCCTCTGGGGAGACAGGGTGGAGGATGGGTATGTTCAAATATAAACTGGTTTGTTTTAATAGAAAGGGATTCTTTTGGGTGATGAAAACAATCAGAGTCAAAGAATCAATAAAGAAAAGCAACAAATAAGCTACAAGTCCTCAAAAATCACTTCCACCACCAGCAAATGGAGTTGTCCCAGAATAAATTCCCCTGGCGGCTTTGTGAACGTTTTGCACGCGTTAACCGGAGGGCTCACTGTGTGTGTGAGTGTGGGCCATTTGCCCTTAGGCCACTAGGGTCCAGTCAGGGAGCCCGCAGAAACGCGGAGGGGTCTCGGTCCTGCATAGGGACTAATAGATATTTATGACTTAATGAAAATTAAAAATGCCCCGTTTGAGGCAGGCAGTTGGCACTTTTGCTGAGGGGCTGGAATGAAAGGTGAGTCTCAGGCAGTCTCTGGGGCACGACACAGGCTCTGCGCTGTCCTCAGTCTCTCCCCGAGACAAAGCGATGGCCATCTTTCCTCAATTTGTAAAAAAAAAAAAAAAAAAAAAAAAAATTAAAGCTGACACACATGTCTGCTCAGGCTGTTGAGCCATCTCTCTTTGGGTTGAATCTTCCAGTCACTTTCTCCTTCCAGTGGACAGGGCCTGGCAAGATTGAGAGGCAGTGAAGCACATTTGCAGGCCCGTGAGAGGGACTTACTTTGCATTCTGCCACGACAGTGACTCCCTGTCCTTGCGAGTTCCTTGTGGCGACCAACAGGGGCCGGGTGGAGGATGCTCTGCAGCCCGCGGAAGGGCGCCCTTCCTTCTGACTCTCTGGGTTTGCCCCTCAGACAGAGGGCGGAGCAAGTGGCCAGCCCGGGCAACCTGTTCTGAAGTTTCTGTCAGGAATTCTGAGTCAGCACTAATTTGGTTCAGTACTGCTTTTTTTGGCACCGCTTATGAAGAAGTTCCATTTTTCATTTGAATGTGAGGTGATGAGCTATGACATAATTCTGAAACATTTGTCCCACACGTGATTAGCAGGGGAAAACACCCAGCCTTCCTTTCAAGCTGCCCCGTCTCTGGCTTCTGCGGGAGGATGTCCTGATCGGTGGAGGACGCACAGAGCGCGGTGGAAGCCAGGGGCTGACAGCTCAAGCTCTGTCTCCATTAGCATTTGTGGCCGGAGCGCGTATGTTCAGTGTGTTCATCAGTCGTGTGCTGAAAGACATGGAGCGTCCTGTGAGGGCCTTCTGTTCGAGTATTAGGCCAACTCTTGTACAAGGCATTGTGCTAAATGTATTATTCCTTTGCGGTTTAATACGGAGACCGAGGAGGAAAGGAAAAAAGGGGGAGAGTACCGAGCAATTTATTCTGTGCTTATTTATTCTGGGTTGAGGAGAGGCACTGTGGTTTGGTGGGAAGAGGGGACTGGCTTGGGAGCCTGCCCTCCGGGTGTGTTGCCCCCACCCCGACCACCATTACAACTACAGCTACTGACATTCTCGTGCCTGCCATGTAACTGACTAAGGATTTTCCATGTAAGAATTTTTTTATATTTTTGGTACACATTTAAATGCCAGCTGTGTGCTTGAAAGATAAGAAAAAAACAGGTTCTCACAGAGCCTCTACTCACTCCAGTGGTTGGGGACAGAGTCAGAGAGGGACACAGGAATGTGATGAAGTGGATCATTGTCTTCTACTGCACTGCTTCGTCAGTGCTAAGGCAAAAAAGCGAAGCGCTTCATCTCAGTGACACCTCAGAGCAACCTTACGAGGTTGATGCTATCACTCCAGTTTAGATGCACTTCCTGAGCCACCATTCATTCCACCATTCCGGGGCTCAGTGTCTTTCTCTGGTATGCAAAGGAGTAAGACTACATGGGTTCTGATTCTAAAACAGGCCCCCTCCCCCCTACACACACACACACACACTCACTCACTCACTCACTCACTGTGTGGGCCAAGCGAAGGCCGGGCTGCTGGGGCAACCTGGACCCCGTAGTTCTGGCAGGCGGCCACCAGTGGGAAGGCGGCGGCTGCTGGTGCCGAACCTCGGCCAGCTTGAAGCCGGCCAAGGCTGTTGTGTTCGACCAAAATGTTTTCTCCCCGTCACCTTCATTCTTCTAAATAGTTCCCATTTTCTGGCCCCCAAACAATCAAAGTAGAATGAACCCTCATCCCAGTAGTGTATGAAAATATACTAGTTTACAGACCTGAAATCCTTAAATAGCAATAAGGGAATCAGATATCTCAGCTGAAGAACATGTTTTTCAATTAAATTAAGCTAGTGTTTGAGTGTTTTCATTACAAAGGAGAAAATGGTGCACAGGTGTGTCTGTCTACATGCTAGAAGAGAGAGGATGTGATCTGGCTACTTCCCTCCCTGCAAGGTGCTTGCTGTTGCTTCTTGGCCTTTTCTTCCCTGGCTCTGCTTGGCCGCTTTGGATCCGAGGCGTCCAATCAAGATGCAGCCCGGGCCCACCTGCACCACTAACATTCCCAGCATCAGTGCTTTCGCTCCTGCACAGCCTTCCCTTTAGCCGTACCCGGACGTGTCTTTTCTGCTGCGGTTGGGTGCCGAGTGTGAATTCTTCTGTGTTTTCTCCTCTTCTTACTGTGTGCATGTACCTCTTGGTTCTAAACGGCCCCAGCTTAACCCACATCATGCCTTCTAGGGATCTCCATTCCCTTTTCAGCAGACGTTTCAGCTCTGACACAACCCATCCAAAAACCAGCACTTAGAAGCCACTGGCTTTAGGTTCATTTAGAATTTACTTTCATCAGCAAAAACTAAGCAATATCCTTGAGATCTGTATAGAGAAAGTAGGAGAGAGCTTCATATTGTATACAACCACGCCAGGGACAGGGCAACACTTCAAATATTTGTCTCAGGCACAGGACATGTGTCAGGGTGCTGTGTCCCGTTTGCGGCCATGGCCTTGGCAGTGCTGATGTGCAGGGTCTTCCTACTTCCTCCTGGAGCCAGGGGATAACCACCCATGAGCCTGTACCTGTCGAGCCCCACTTAGGAACCACCTCTGCACCGAGACCTCCCTGGCTGAGTGGCAGGCATGGACTAGTGCCTTTGCCTCTGGAGTGCTTTCACTCTGTGCTGACGTGTGTTCTGGTCCATTCGATGCTAAAACTCGCGAGGGCAGCCTCCCGCTAGACCCAGTTCCTTGTACCTGGTTTATGTTTAGACGGTAGCTGTGCCTTGATGAAATACAGATAATATACTTCTGTTCTTGAAATGTTTGCTAGACACGCATTTCACTCTGAGTTCCTGGAGCCCTCTGCTAGCACGAGTGTGAATGCCTCCCGCGTCCCCTTCCCTTGCAGGAGGTCAGAGCGCAGCATGCTGATGCACAGAGAGAACTTGTCAACAGTTTCCAAACTCGGAGAGGGAAACACATGGCCTAAAAAACCGCATGTGAATGCACTTTTTGAAAGTCACATAATTAAAATAAAGGGAGCTTCCAAGCAAGTTGATAGGCCTCCTGACACTGAAGAATATGCATTTGCAAGTGGACAAGGACAATGGGGCATATGGTCACCTAAATAGAAGCATGTGTCACGCTTTGATATTTGGTGACTGAGAGACAATGCCATCAGTGGGTGAAGAGTCTGTAGACAAACCCTGAGGGGAGTTGGATGAGAAATGTGGAATTGCTGTTGCTAATGATTTTTGCTTTGCTCCTAGGAGTCATACCCTGGTCAAATATCATGGAAATCCTGGAGGAAAAAGACGGGGTTGACACGGAGCTGCTAGTTTATGCAATGACTTTAGTGAACAAGGTTAGTCAATGTGTGTTATGGGTTGCATTGTTTCCCCCCAAAGCCACGTTGAAGTCCTGATCCCTAGTGCCTATGAGTGAGACCTTATTTGAAAATACAGGGTCATGTAGTCAAGTTAACGTGAGGTCATTAGGGTGGCCCTAATCTAATATGACTGATGTCCCTATGAGAACAGGAGGAGACAGACCTAGAGGGAAGATGATGTGTAAATGAGGAAGACAGCCACGTGAAGATAGGGGTGGAGATTGGGGTGATACATCTGTAAGCCAAGTGGTGCTAAATAGAAAGCCAAGGATTTCCAGCGGCCAGTCCAGGATGAGGCAAGGAAGAACCCTCCCTGAGAGCCTTCAGAGAGAGTGACCCTGCAACACCTTGTCATCAGACTTCTAGTCTCTCCAATGTTAAGAGGATACATTTCTGTTGTTTTACGCCACTCCATTTGTGGTAATTAGTTACGGCAGCCCTAGGGAGCTAATACAGTGTGACAGTTTAGAATTTGCCTTCTAACTAAGAGTTACATCCTGGGGTCCCCATCACGGTGGTGGGAACCATGGCTGTGGTGTGCTTCTTCGCAGGAGAAAACCCTTTACACTCACACGTGGTACGTGTGCCGGTGTGCTGGGACACACACGTGTGAAGCCCTGTGCTTGCTTCCCGTGCTTCGGTCTTTTCCAATAAAACCAGAACAATGACAGTGAAAATTTTATGACAACTTTTCCTTTGAAGCTGTCCCCTTAAAAACATTTTTCCTTAAGAAGTTAACTAGCAAGTTTTATTCTAAGGAAATAGTACACAGTCAGGAAGAGATGCAGGTGCTCTTGTTCCACTGCTTATTGAATCCTGACTGCTAGGGGCTGAATGGAACATTCCTGGGGCTGGGTCCAGCCTCATTCGCCTTTTATGGTGGTGATGACACCCTTGTGCCCTCACCCCCCCATCATTTCCCTCCCTAGTCACCACCTGGAAGGGTCATGGTGGTCTTCAGTATTTGCCCCCAGAGATGCTGTTCTGACAGTGGGTTGGTCCCAAGCTAGCCTGGGACAGCCCACTTTTGGGGCTGGAGTTCCCTCCTGGGAGGGCCTCTGTCCTTTCCTCCTTAAGACCTGAGGCTGGCTCAGAGGCAGATTTCTTGCAGATCACTGCGCCCTGGACCCCAGGCCCCACATCAACCTGCCATGGGCCTTCCCGTCTACTCCACAGGCTGCCGGGTGCAGGCCCGTGGACAACACCCAGAACCTCTTCCCAAAATGTAACTGGAGAAACATTTTCCCTCGTGAACTGGGGAAAAAGAGGAGAGGGCAGCAATACTATATGGAGTAACTTCCACTAGGTATGAAAATGTTGTGCACACTCTGAGGACTAAGATAAGGCAGTCTGGCTCTTTGCTCAGCGGGAAGATGAGGGGACCCGAGGAACGCTGGCACAGACCTCAGTGCACAGAACTCCTCACCCCGCAGCCGAACCAAGGTGGATGGGCTAGCTTCACTCACGGTTGGGGGAGGTTTTGCTACATGGAAATAAACCAAAACATACTTTGACCATGTACCAAAATAAATGCCAGATCAATGAAAGGGTTCAATGTAATAGATCAAACCATAGCAAAATGAGAAAAAAAACTCAATGTGAAGATTAGTTGGTCTCTGGTGGGTAAAAGGTTACTTTAATAATAAAACCAGCCAAGAAAATTTCCAGAGGGAAGGACTTAAACATCTCAGTGCACAAAATTCTGTAAGGTCTTATTGGTAAAAATGAAAACCACAAATAAAAGCTAAAGGCAAGTGACAAACTGGGAAATTATTTGCAAAAAATAGGACAGAAAATGTCACTATTTTAAATATGTTAAGAATCCAGTGAACAAATTAATAACCTTAACTCTGTTAGGATTAAAAGAAATACACAGTAAAAGAACATGACATTTCCCCTGGTCACGTCAGCAGTGACTGCTTTTTAACAGAAGGCATTTGTTGGTGAGGACGCAGGGAAATCTACTGCAGTCCTGGTGAGGAGCGAACACCGCTTTTTTGTAGATAATAATTTCGTGTTCATTTAAAAGTCTGTGAATTTATGTTACCATGCAATTTTAAAGCAATTTTCTGTTGATTTTTTAAGATTAAGGTCATCAATTTCCTGTCATCTTCAGTCACTGACATTGTTTTGGAAAACAATGAATTCAGCAAAAATGGAGTTTTCTCTCTTGCCCAGTGTTTTCCATTGTAGGGCTGCCCATCTTACGGGCAGAGGCCGTGCTCAGCTGTCCTCATGGCCCTGGCAGCTTCGTCCTCCTGCCGCCAGTCCCTGGCAAGGACCCGGTGCGTGTCATACTTTCCTTGGCCTCTTGCGGCATTTAATGTCCAGGAATTCCTCGCTTACTCTTTCTCTCTGGCAGTTCTGACCCATCTTTTGTTAGTTCTGGCCCAGGAGGAGTCCATGCAAGTCCTGAGGACATGACTGTGAATGTCATCTTTTCCTCAGAAAGGTCAACACGCTGCTGGCGCCCACGGCGGCTTTGTTTTCTGTTGATGAATCTCAGTTGTGTTCATTGCCCCAGTGAGGACAGTCCTCCAAGATCCCAAACAAAATAACAAAGTGAAATGTTATGTGCGTCTGGAAAAAATTTCAACTGTGAAATCTAGGAAATTATTATATTGCTTTTCTAACTTTTGTTTCAACGTAATAAAAGAGGTTCTAATAAATATGGAATTCAAAAATTTCACATTTTTGTGACAACACAAGGGGACTGAATTCTAGGCTGCTCATGTTCTTCCTGAGACGGAAATGCCCCTTTGTTAAACAAGGGCATTAATGGGGGGCTTCCAAGACCAAGGCTAATCCCCACCTCTGTCCTGGCCCCCATCCCCAGCCCCATGTCATCAGAAGGTGTGAGGGAGTTTCAGACACAACCTCTTACTGTGGAAGCTGAAGTTATGTAGTGCCTCGTCTTGATCCTGCTGAAATTCCCTCAGTGGAATCCTGCACTTGACGGGGGGTGGATCATACGTTGACACCTCATAGAATAAGATGAGGCGCATGGGGAGAGCAGTAACAGGGTGTCACCGCAGGGCTGGCTGGAGCCTTCAGGGAAGGAGGATCCCCCAGGGAGGGACGTTGCTCCAGCAGGGCCAGCGAGTAAGTAACCTGGATGGAATTCATGCTTAGTATTTGCCTTTGTTTTTATATTTCATTTTATTGTTTTTTAATTACCATACAGCAAAAATTGACTTTTTTCCTTTGGTTTTTAGCCATATAAGTTTTAACACACATATGGTTAAGGATAGCCTTCATAGTGAGGATACAGAACATCTCCCTGCAAACCTCTCTGCTGTTATAAGGACATCCCAGTCCCTTCTTTGTGCCCCGACAGCCACTGATTTATTCTCTGTCACTATGGTGTTGTCATTTAAGAATGTCACATGGAGTCCTATAGGCTGTATCCCTTCAAGGTTAGCTTCTCTTAGTGGAGAGAGACTCGTCTCCGTTACCAGCTGCATTAATAGTTCACTCCTTTCTGCTGCAGTGCCCGACCCTGTGTAGATAACACCGCAGTTTGCTACCTCCCCACCCACTGCAGGAGACTGGGGCGTTTACAGCCTGTGGTTTCATGTATAATGCTGGCGCGAACATTTGTGTTCAGGCTTGGGCCATACTGGTTTGATGGAATCGGTGAAAACCCAGGGAGAGGAGATGAAAATGTCCTTTAGCACGGAGATTTCTTCCTTCTGAGAGATGCCTGTGAAGATTCACTGGTCGCCAGGTCTGGCAGGACGAGGTCTGAGAGTAGCAGGAAGCAGGTCGTGAGGGGTCATTTGAGGGGGCTCAGGAGACATGTGCCTCCCAGACTGTTCTGCAGTAGCTGCCCCGGGAGCGGTGGGCGTGTAGCAGAATGGCCGGCCCGGGAGAGAACAGCTGAAATGGGCGAGTGCATTTCTAGGACGTGTAGTCCCCTCCCCGTGCAGGTGAGAGAGACGCTGTATTTGTTTGTGGTGAAGGACAGGGAAGGTGAGGGAATGCAGGCTTGGCTCAAGCCCAAATTTTCACAGTGGAAATGACAAATGACCTCTTAATACACTCAATTCTCAGCCTGTTTTTGAGCAAAGGCTCGGTGAGTCTGTTTGGTTCAATAGACCTATTTGTTTAATTATTTAATAATAACCCTCCCCAACCAATCATGGTTGGGCTTACTAAAGTGATGGAGATTAGATCTAGGAATTCAACCCCCTGGAAACTTCTGAGAAAAAGAGCTCAGCAGGGGAAAAAATGGAAGAAGGAGGGGAACTGAGAGGTGAGGAGATTGCCAGAGGCCTCCATCTCTGTGCCACATCCTGGCCCCTGCACTGCCGTGCAGAAAGCTTTGCATCCAGCACCGAACATCATCCAGTGCATTCCGCAAATTGTGCACTTGGTGTTGGGCGGAGTCAGCAGTCAGTTTAGGGCACTTCCAGGTGTTAGCCCTGCCCTGGTGGTGGTGTCGCCTTTTCCATCTCCTCGTCTTTTAACCAAGTGCTAGAGACTAAGACCAAAGACAGGCTTGTTCTGATGATAGTTGTCTTTGAATGGGTGCCTACTTCTTCCATTAGCTTTGGGGGCCGGGGGCAGTTCGGCAGACCGTTATGCCTGTTAATGCCTTGGTGACTGACCACCTGGCTTGGCGCCTGCAGACACGCACACACTTGCACACGTGGTCACTTAAGGTGTGTGCACTATTTATTACAGCTTCAGCTGCTTCCCAGCTCCCTGTTTTGTGTCCTTTCTGGGACCCTGACTTATTAAACTCCTGGATCCCAGTGATTTTTCATGCATCTCCGATCTAAATAACAGTGAGTCTATCCTCTTGGCTCCACCTAGAAGGGAAAAGGGCATTGTTCGCATTACAAATAAAGACATTCTTTTGGGTACGAATAGCCCCCAAACGAAGTGTTGGGGAGTTGGTACTGCGAAGTGATTGTTGGGAAAGTATGGGTGTTTTTCTCTTCCCAGGCAAGTCACTATATATACAGTAATTTTGAAATATGCAGGTAGGGTTCTTGGAAATGCAAAACTAGCAAAATAAATGGGGACTCAAGGTCTGTGTCTGGAATTGGAGGTCAGAATAACTTGTGTAGAGGGCAGGAGTGTGTGAGGAGAGGAGGCTGGAATAGGGGCTCTGAGTGCAGGGGAGATTCCAGGCCTTCAGGAACTTCCTGTTACCTCAGGCCAATTCCTTCCCTCCCAGCCTTTATCTCCCTCCTTTCTGAGATAAGGGACTTGTAGTAAATCACCTCAAAGGTCCTTCCAGCTCTGACCAGAGGCTTGATCTGAGTTCATCGCTCTTGTAACAGAGGAAGAATTCAAAGAGAAGTCAGCCTTTTCTTTTCTTAGGTTATTTATTTATTTATTTTGGTCTCTGAGTGGCTGCTGTGACATTTCTCGCATTTTCCTAAATTTCACAGACCAAGGGGAAGGCCTACCAAACGGAAAGAAAAGGGAATCATTAAACTGTTATCACTCCAGCTGTTGGTAGATGGATCTTAACAGAAGTTTCTGGTCACTATGTTGGTTTTCTATTGCCATGTAACCAATTACCACAAACTTAGCAGCTTGAAACAGCACAGATTTATCATCTCACAGTTTCCATGGGATGGTGTCCAGCACTGCCCAGCCGGGTCCTCTGCTCAGAGTCTCACAAGGCTGCAGTCAAGGTGTTGACTGGGGCTGGAGTCTCAGCTGAGGCCCAGGGTCCTCTTCCAGGCTTTTGTGGTTGTTGGCAGAGCTCGTTTCCTTGCAGCTGTACAACTCATGGTGGCTTGCTGCTGCTTTGGGGCCAGCAGGAGAACCATTCTCCAGTGTCTGAGTTCAGGAAAGACCTCAGCCCAGTTTTAAATGGCGCACCTGATTAGGTCAGGCCCACCCAGGGTAGTCACCCCTTTGATTAGCTGAAGATCAACTGACTTGGGCCCTTCATGGCAACTGTAAAATCCCTCCACCCTTGCCATATAATGTAACCGAGTCATGGCAGTGCTCTGCCTGCATTCAAGGGGAGAGGAGTGCACAGCACCCAACCTTCACAAGGGGTGGGTTCTTGGGGTTCATTCTGCTTTTGCTAAAGAACTCTTTTCTCAAATGAATTTGTCATCTGCCTTGCTTTGTTCCGCATTCTTATAATCATGGCCACTGACTACTATGCAAAACATAAAAATGCCTTGCGAACCTTGAGACAGGTCTGTGCCTTGTTCTTTCTTCATCCAGACGTTGTCCGGGTTGCCAGACCAAGACACCTTCTATGATGTGGTGGACTGCCTGGAGGAGCTGGGCATCGCAGCCGTGTCCCAGCGGCACTTGAACAAGAAAGGGACTGACCTGGACTTGGTGGAGCAGTTGAACATTTATGAGGTAAGAGAACATGCCCTTTGTAAGGCATCTTGCGGCTTGGACAAATGTCAAAGGCCAAGGTAAACATACTGTAGGCCTCAAGGTAAACATACTCTGGTTCTGAGTGTGGGGTAGCAGTGCTCTCAACACCTGGGAGCTTTTCCAAATGCAAGTGCTCAGGCCCCAGCCCAGACCTGCTGACTCAGAAAGTCTGAGGGTGGGCCTGGCACTCTGTGCTGTACCAGCCTCCTGGTGAATGGGATGCGCACTCCAGCGGGAGAAGCACTGATCTAGCAGACACTTGGTAACTTGCTTACTCATTTATTTATGTATTGATTGCTATTTTAATTTAAAGAACATGCATTCTGCCAGCAGTACTTACATTCAGGCTGAGAGAGAGAGCGAGGGTGAGAGAGAGAGAAAAAGAGCCAGAGATAGAAATACGAAGACAGAGAGACAGGCAGACAGAGGTCCTATTTCTCATTCCTGATAGGGATGAAACTTCAGGCAGGGCCTGCTGCACAATTTGAAGGGCAAAATAAAATGGGGAAAACGGCTGTTAAAGATACTGAATATCCTTTTACTTCCTTCCCTGGTCTCTCTTACCTTGTTATTATGTTGGTTTTTTAAAAAAAATTTGCTATTTAATGTCATTGTGAGGAAAGAAACATTGACATTTAAAAGTATTAGCAGGAATTTTACTGCTCTTATTTATATTGTGCAGTGCTGGTCTGAAATGCAATTATAGAGCATTTAACCTGTATGCAGAATCAGCAAAATTTGGTAGTTTATCACTCTTGCATGCACAGATATTTTGTTCTTACCAAAACAGTGGAAACACTGTTCAAAACTAACTCAGCTATTTTTACTTCACTTCTTGATGTGTGTTCAATCTGTCAACACTCCACCTTCAACTTTCTGATGAGTAAGGAAGGCTAAAAGGAACAGGAACTGTGGGCTGTCCTATCTTCTCATTTTTCCTGCGTCATCATTTCAGCCTAAGCGGTTGGCTAACACAGGAAAAAGGTAACACTGTTGAGAAAGGATGGATGGGATCCTTGGGTTACCATCTCTCTTTATGCAAAGCAAGTTCTGGTTTGCCTGGAAAGCGTGGCCTCCGGGGCTGTCAGTGACTCTGCTCAGCCAGTCCTAGGCGTACACTCGCCTGGTACTACTCACTTCCAGTCCCACTGAACTCCCTCGTATGGTGGGTTGACCAGAGCTCTATGCTCGTGGGTGCAAGGAATGGCAGACGTGCATATTGCACCTACTTCCTCTGTGGTCCTCTGGACTTCACTTGTAAAACACAAGTTTAAAGTTAAAATTACTGAGAATTTCAAGATGGTGAAAGCCGAGCACGGAGGCAAGCGCAGAGCCCTGCTGAGCACGAGGACGGAGCCCTGCACTCTTGCAGAGGGCGCATGCCCATGAAGCAGGGGCACTGCTTTGGGTTACGCTTCTTGGCTCAATGGCCTGTCGAGTTCTAACTGCTCCCAGTGGGTTAATTTTAGGTCACATGCCCACTTGTTATTAAAGTTATTGATATTTATCTGATGTGACTATTGTCGGAACTCCAAATGAAGGTTAGAGCACATTTTGTGAATAGCAAATTACATTCCTTCTTGCTAAGTCTCATCATCCCGGTTTCCTTTCATGGCTATTGGGGACAGAATCTGGAAACATGTTTCCTCTCTGCTGGTGTGACTTTAAATAGGCAAGCTTATTCATTCAGTCCCAGCTTGCCCGTAACAATGGAGTGAACCGGGTTATCCCCAAGGACATCCTATCAGTGGTGTTTTACTTTTTTCCCCTCACATTTCCCCCCAGATATTCTCACAACAAAAAATGAACTATTTTAAAGTATAAAAATCAATGGGTTTTAATATATTCACCAGATTGCATACCCATCATCACTGTCATATTCCTGACATTTTCACCACCCCCGAAAGAAACCACACACCTCTTCGCAGCCGCTCTTCATTCCTCTCTGTCCCCGACACCTCATACCCCAAACCACTAATCTCTCTCTGTTCAGGTTTGTCTTTTCTGTCATATAAATAGACATTTCATGTAAATGGAACCAACGTGTAGTCTGTGTGACTAGCTCTCATGTAACATGTTTTTGAGATTCATCCATGTTATAGCATGTATCAGCACATGTGGCAACATACAACCATGTTGTAGCACATATCAGTACACACTACAACATATACTGATTCATGCTACAAGTCACTTTGTTCCTCTTTATACTGACTAATATTCTATTGTCCAGATACGTCACATTTTGTTTATCCATTTACCATCTGATGGGCATTTGGGTTGTTCCCATCTTTTGGCTATTATAAATAATGTTGCTAAGAACATTTGTGTACGTACACTTTCAGTTCTCCTGGGTATATACCTAGGAGTGAAATTGCTGGTCATATGGTAACTGTTTGGCTATTTGAGGAACAGCCAGCCTGTTTTCCAAACGGCTGCACCATTTTACCTTCCTGCCAGGAGTATAACGAGGGCTCCAGTTTCGCTACATCTTCCTTAATGCTTATCGTTGTCCATCTGTTTAAATTCTAGCCATCCCAGTGGTACACATCCCAGTGGCGCAAAGCGGTACACATTTTGATTTGCTTTGCTTTTCTCTGGTGACTAATGATGTTCAGCATCTTTCGGTGTGTCTATTGGCCATTCGTATATCTTCTGTGGAGAAATGACTATTCATTCCCTTTGCTCATTTTTAAATTGGGTTGTTTTATTACTATTGAGTTGTAATAATTATTTAGATATTCAGGATACTAGATCATTATCAGATATAAAATATAATATATTTTTCCCTATTCTATGAGTTGCACTGACCCACTTATGACCCGACTGATCAGTCTTATTCACAGTAACTCGGAAGTGTCCTTTGCAGCCCTTTCTAGTGGTCTCCCTGCTCCCCAGCATTACTGTCTTGCTGTTCTCTATAATTTAACATGAAAACGGCTTATTCTGTGAGCTAACACAAAGGATCAGACTATCAAATCAGGATTGAAAAATCAGAGATGTTACCCAGTATCTATCTATGCTAATAATTTTGAGAATTGAGGCGGTAGAAGTGTGGAGAAGCAGGGAGTGGTCTGGGACATCCCCTGTGGCCCTAGGTCTTTTCTCCCTGCATCAGACATGTGCTCTCTGACTCGGCACAATAGACAAAGTCTCCAAGTGGGGTTCACAGGTCTCCTCACCAGAGAATAGTATTTAGTCATGAAGCATGTCTACTACATAGCCCAGAGAGTCAGGGCTCATAAATCTATAAATTCTGGGTCTCTTTACTGTAAATAATCCTTAGCCAGGGACAGTTGTTAAAGGCATTCCGGAAACAAGAACTCTCATTTTAGCAAATATCATTAGTCTGTTTATTAGGTAGACTAGATATTAGCATATTTACAGGAGATTAGATGGGGTCACTTGCCTTCTTTCTTTCCCCAGAAGCATCTCTCCTATAAAAGGGGTGAAGTGTCGCATACCAGCTGTTTCAATTCCTTCATCCTAGTCTATATCCCTAAACAACATATTATTTAATTTTATCTGTTTTGAAGCAGCAATCATATCATTTGTATCCTTCTACGTCTTTCTCTTTTGCTTAATGTTTTGGGACTTACCCATGTTGTTACGTGGCTTTCTAGTTCATGAGTTTTGACTGCTGATGAAAATACCACACTTTACTTATCTGCTCTCCTCTTGATGGAGGTTGGCTGGTTAACAGTTTTGTTGCCACGCTAGTGCTACCACGAGTGTTCTTGTACTTTGTGTGTGTGTGTGCGCAAGCTCACACATTACTTCTCATAGGTATTCATTTTATTCCTGCTTTGTAAAAATATTTAAAAGTTTTCCCTCTTTTTCTCTTCTTTTCTCTCTGGTCTTTGATGGGTTGATGGAATTCCCTTGGGAAAGTGTGTGTGTGTGTGTGTGTGTGCATGTGTGTGTGCATGCACGCGCACGTGTGTGTGTTCGGGGCAAGAGGATATTGTTGATAACTATATTTCTTTTCTGATGGAAATTGGTCTGTTTAAGTTTCCTGTCTTTCCTGGGATCAATTTTGCTAAATTAAATTTCCTAGAAATTTATTTCATCTGGATTTTTAAATTCATTAGCAAAGAAAGATGTAAGTAGTCTCTTATGAATGTTTTTTATTTCTTCTGTGTCAATGGTATTTTCCCTCATTATTTTTCACTTTTTGTGTTTGTTTTTACTTTTTTTCTGGATCAATTAGTGTTTTGCCTATTTCGTTGGTATTTTCAAATAATGTTGATTTATGTATGATTTATACTGCTTTTCTGTTTTGTGACTCAATATGTTTTTATTTTAGTTTGTTGTTTTTACCTAGATTTTTGGGTTTTATATTTAATTCACTCCTTTGTGTCTTTTAACCATCCTTGCCTTCCTGGAATATAATCCTCTTGGTCATGATGTGTTCTTTTTGAAAATGTGCCGTTGGAATTCTGTTAAGATACTCATTTATTTAGGGGTTAAGTGTTCATAAGTAAACTTGGTCTCCTCTTCATCCTTCCCCTGCCTCCCTCTCCTCCTTTTGTTTGCCCCTCTCTCAGTTGGGGCAACACTGTGATGCTGGCATCATAAAAAATGATGCTGGTGCTCACGGCGCCTCTCTTACATGTTGCTCCTGGACAGTGCGCTCCCAGTGCTGTGTCGGCGGATTGTCTCCAGGGCACTTCTCTGGTTGTTTCCCCTCTGTGGCTTCCCTGGGTCCTTCATCTCTGTCCCCTCCCTTTCAGTGTTGAGGTTTCCTGATGAGACCTCCTTTCTCAGTCTATATGGACTATCCTATGACTTATACAGTGAATTTGGCAGCCCTGGGGGCTAATGACTGATCTTGACCCTGAGCTTTTAGCCAAGGCCCATGGCTGCCTACCCCTGTGCCTGCTTATCTTCTTGTATTACATTCATTCATTTGAGGCCCACTCTATGGGGTCCACATTACTCTTCTGGGTCTGAAAATACAGAGATAGAAGTTCTGTCCCTGCCCCCAGGAACTTCCATTCTGTAGCTAAGACAGCCAAGTAGCTGATTCCCCCAGCAGCTGAATGTGATGGTTCAGGGGACACAGAAGGTGTGGGAGCTCTGACAATGTGGGGCATAGCCACCTGGAACCTGGACGTGACATGCTACCAGCCTGAAATAAGTCCTTTGCTTCTCTCATATGACAGAAGTAAAAATCCTGCACCACCTGTTCCTTTCTCCACCTCTATAAAACAGAGTCTCCCAAGTTACAAACTTGGACCTGTCCTGGACTTTTTCTCTTTTCTTCATCCCTACAGTTAGGAGTATGATTACCAAAAACTGTACTTTCTTCTCTGTTCCCCTAATTTTGGCCCTCATTGTTTCTTGGCTGGATTATAGCAATATCTTCTCATGCACTTGTTCTTCTGTGAATTGGTTTATTCAACAAAATTTTATTGAGCCCCTACTATGTGCCAGACACTGCTGGATGTCCCAGGACACAGCAGCTACCTAGACAGACAAGGACACTGTCCTAAAGGAGCGCACATTCTAATGGGGAGCACACAGTGACAAAGTACACGAATAAGGTGCGAATCGGAGATTGCAAGCATGTCTGTGAAGAAAAGAGGATGAGGTGGGGTTAGACACGGAGGTGTGGATGAGGAAGGCCCATCTGAGACGATGGCCTAAAGACAGAGATGTAAAGAACAGCAGGGGCGGAGCTCCAGCCCGGCAGGGGTGAAGGGTCCGAAGGAGACCGGTGTGACTAGAGGGGAACAGGGCCTGGGAGAGCCGCGAAAGTGGGGCCTGGTGACGTTGGCTTCCTGCAGGTGCTACATCCCTTGGGGCCTTCTCTGCTCGTTCCTTCTTCCTAACTCCCTGCAACTAAAAACAAGGGGATCCTCCTGAAAGTCAGATCTGACTATGCCATTTCTTTGTTGAAGAAAACAAACAATAGTGAGTGAGTGAATGATTATGTGAATGAATGAAAGAAAACCCTTTTTCATGGCAAGCAGGATATAGCCCAAACTCCTCGAGTTAGTACAAGGGCTTACACAGTGTGTGGCCTTGTGCCCCTGTGACCTCTTTTCCTGTCATTCCTAAGATGTCTCTGAAGGTTCAGCCGCATTTAACATCTGCTGTGTCTTCAATGTGAAAGGCCAGTCTTTGGGGAGCTTTCCTTTATCCATTCTCTTTTCTTTGTCTGGAGTACTCCTCCTTCCAGTTCTCAAGTCAGCAAACTCCTACTCCTCCTGCAAGGATCATCTCAAGGAGCACTTGTCCACGGGCTCTTTCTTGGCAAGGTAGAATGAGCCCCTGCTGCTTGCCCCTGCACTTGGTTTGTAATCCATGGAAGAGCACTTGCCTATGTCTGTACCTTGGACTGCACAGTCTTTTGGACATACTTGCCGGTTTGTTTCCCTTTGGGCTACTCTGCGTCATATGTCTCATTCCTCTCTCTAGCCCCAGTGCCCAGCAGCGCACCTGCCCAGAGTAGAAGTTCAGTGTGTGCTCAAATGAAGGTCTCTTTTAATATCACATGTTTTATGACAGCGTTTGCCGGATGCTGGGTGGAAGGAAGGGCGTGGTTTAACCAGTTAACCTTAGAAGAAAGATGCCTTGAGTAATAGCTCCAGGTGACAACTGAGTGCTTTATGTATCAGGCAAAGCCAGGATTTTCCTTTTGTTCTGAAAGCTAATGCAGTTTCAAAATAATATTTTTTGCCACAGGACAACTAAGTTCAAGATGCACAGGGGCAGCAAGGAAGCCTATAGACAAAGCCAACGTTTTCCTCTATGAATGTTTTTAAGCATTTGAAGAAAACTTGGTTGGGCTTCTAAAATTCTTCTTAACAGTAGAGGACGTCTGGTGACCATATGTCCTGGACTTTCTGGGGACAGGCCCAATTCCATGTAATTTAATTCCATTTCAGAAAGGTGACTTAATCTATGTTTCATTCATTTCAATTTTTATAGTTCCATATAATTTTATAAATATGTAAATTCACAAACCAAAATAAAAAATCTTTTGTCAGATTATGTGTTCTAACTTTTGATTCTCAAAATGTGGTCCTAATAGTGGGAAAGGCATCTTAAGGCTAGAGACTTTGGGGGTGACGCGTAATTGGTCATTTTAGAAATAATTCACTAATAGGTCTCATCTCTTACGATCCTTCTTTATCATAACGTGATAAAAAATGTGATCAGTTAGCCCTTGGTGATAGCAAATATGCCAAAAAGTTAGTGGCCTGAAACACCAAGTATCACTCATGATTCTGTGGGTTGGAAATCCGGACCTCGTTCAACTGGAGATTCACATGTGGCTGTCGTCATCTGATGGCTGGACTCGTGGTGCGTTTGGGTCTCTCCAGGTGTTTCCCAGCTCTTAGTGTACTTGACTTTCATCTGTAGGGCTCCCTAGAAACAGAAGAATTTGGAACTGCCACTGTAGCCCTACCCCAGTGTGAAAGTGGAGTCTCTCTTCCGGCCATCAGCAGACACTGCTGAATCTAGGATCCGTCTTGTAACGACAAAACCACGAGCGAACACCAGCCCCAAGTTTCACGTTGGACGGTCCTGCCTGCCAGGCCCGAGGCTGCCCTTGGCTCAGCTGGGATTCTGTGCCCCTCCCTCCCTCCATGCGCTCTCCTCTTGTTTTAAGGGAATAGGATCTGAACATTGGAAAGTCCCCCATTGAATTCCATTTTATGGTGTTGCTTTGGTAAGTTTTCTAGATTTTTCTTTTCATTTCAACTCTCTGATTGTCTCTACCTTCCTGACAAAAGGCAGGTAAAGTGGATTTCACTTTGTACACACTGAGTGTGCATCTGAAAGGCACTGTGAGCAGAATGGCACCGGATCTCTGAGGTTAGACAGGAATTAGAACTATCTGAACTCTACTTTAGCCTGTATCTTGTTATTCCAAATTGTGCTTAATAAGATGCAGAATCAAGACCTCAGGTCAGAATAAGTTCAAATGGTCTAGAATTTTTATATCTCAAAATGAAAAAAAGCAATTGTCTAGAAATATTGAAAAATAATGTCCTCGGTTAGGTACATAATCATTCTCAAACTTTCCTTAGAAAATGCCATTTGAAGTGTTAAAGTTGAGATGGTAAATGTGATTAATGAAATGTATAATTTCTTAGTTCTTGCAGTTAAACTGGAGAGGGGAACCCTAGGAAACAGACTTTCCAATGAGATGTTACAACAATAGAGATGTTTCTGAACTCAGGTCAACTCTTACCTCAAACTTCCCCAAATTATGTCTGGTTAGTAAATTCAGAGACACAAAATAGTCAAAATAATATTGAGTTGCCTTTGTGTGTCTGAGAGTTTGTTACAAAATGTATCTGGCACAGAGACAGAGAGTTTTCACTTAATGTTCTCTAAAAGCGAAAGCTGGAGGAGACTGGAGATGGGGCAGATAAAGGGTGGATGCACTCTTGTGAAAGAGGCCACATGTCTCAGGTGCTCATTCCTCTGGACCAGCAGGAGAGTGGCCAACCTGGCCTTGACTCAGCTAAGCTCACCTTGCTTGATGAACACTGCTGCCGAAACTTTGGACATAGGGGATCTTTGATTTTGCAGTAGCCAGATTTCCTGTAGATAGTTAGGTGATACAAAGGTCATATGCTGTGATTATCTCTCTGTCTTTATATTACTTCTCCATTCTTATATCAGGACCAAGTTGTGAGAAGTGACTGAGAACACCCAAAGGCTGGATCACTTGCACCTTTGGGGACATAAGGCTATGGGTCTCCATGGTTGCCAAGTCAGAGAGGCCGCTGGATTTGGTGAAGCCTGGCTTACCTGGGCTTCAAGGTGGCTGACTCCCCAATTCTGTGTGATGGAGGAATTTGTGGGTGTCCTGTGCCCCTTCATCTAAGGGTGTAAGTTGGGGGAGGATAGTCATTTATCGACTACCAGCCACAGGAAGGGCCCTACTCTAGCTGTTTTACATAAATTACCCTCATATAAGTTATTTGAGGTGAACCTGCACATGCAATACTTATTTTCCTTGTTTGGTGAGTTGGAGAGAAGGCAGGTGACTTGCTGCAGGTCACACCAGGCTTGTTCATGGCACAGCCAGCTTGTACACCAAAGGCTAGTCAGTGACAACTCATGCTCTTCTTACTGTCCAGTTTTAGAAAAGGTGGGCTTAAATAAAACTAAAGAAGCTGGACATAAAGATGAGTTAGCCCATGGCTGGGAAGAGTGAGTGTGGAAAAGGAGCAGAGCTATGCAAAGCTCAGATAGTTGGTGTTGATGGTGACGTAAGCAAACTGTGGGATGGGATCCAGGATAGAGCGAGGTTAGAGATGGTCAAGCTGGGCCTCTGGAAGGGCACCAACTGAGGGCAGGACCAAACATCCCCCGGAAGAGAGCGGGGGGCATGGGTATGGTGACAGGTTTCCACGTCGTAGCCTAAGTGACAACGTGTAAGCCGGTCGTTCTTCTGCACAAATATGCATCGCTTTTAAGAGGAGATTTTTATAAAATTTTATTCTGGAGGTCAGATCTATTTCTGCTGTCTATTTTGGTGACTTGTATATGCAAGCTGTCTAGTTTAACTATAAGCTCCACCCCCAACCCTGAGACCATGCTGCAGAGGGTAGCTGCTCACAGCAGAGGTGTGTGAGATTCTGCAGCCAGGTAGTACTGTCTATGGTACTGGCCTCTTGAAAAGATCTGTGGGTAAGGCTAGTCGCCCTCACCTGGATCTTGTGGCTCTCACCTCTGACCAGTATCCTTGCTGTGCTCTTCTTAGCTTCCTCGTTGGAAAGCTCAGGAGCCATCGGGAGCTTAAGGGCTTCCTGCCACTAAGCCACTAAGCCTCTGCCTCCTGGACCCAAGAAGAGCAAAGGGTGGCGCAGAGAAATGCCATAGCTGGGCTCCAGGGTAATGATGCCATCCAATTACAAAACTATTCAGGATATTGTTTTGTCCTTTCCCTGTACATTTGGTTGGGAAAATACACAGTGGCAGGTGTCTTTCAGTTTGCAGACTCTGCTTTGCTTTGGGTCGGTGTGGCTGTGAAGACCTTGCGGAGAAGCCGAGGCTACAGCATGGGGTGAGCTGGACGTGTACATTCCCCACTAGGGGTTAAGAAAGGATGTCAAGTCTGACCTGGTACTGGGCTTTCTCTGCTTTTGCAGGTGGCACTCCGGCACGAGGATGGCGATGAGACAGCTGAGCCACCCCTTAGTGGGCGCCGGGATCGGAGGAGAGCCAGCTTGTGTTCTGGTAGCAGCGGGGGCGAGCACCGGGGCCTGGACCGCAGGCGGAGCCGCAGGCACTCGGTACAGAACATTAAGAGTCCATTGTCGGCGCCCACCAGTCCCTGCTCCCAGTTGGCTCCCAGCTTCCAGCCCTGTCAAGTGGGAGATCTCCGTGAAAAGTAAGCATTCACCCAGCGGTGCGGAGGGGCACAAGACTAGTAGGGAGGGAGTTCCCTACCCCACAGGTGCCCGCCACCATCCCCACCCCACTTACTCTCCTGACTCTTCTTCATCATTAAAGCAGCACCCAAAATTCCCACGAAGCCACCCAGGGCAAGGTGGCCCTGGCGACAAGCACAGATTTGTTTTTATTAACCCCATGAACTCTTCTGCACCCACTCGTGTGTTTATATTATTTAATATCTCAGTTAACATCTGTTTAGAAAAGCTGTGCTTTACAAATGGTAAAGAATCCA
This sequence comes from Micronycteris hirsuta, assembly GCA_004026765.1. Taxonomy (NCBI): domain Eukaryota; kingdom Metazoa; phylum Chordata; class Mammalia; order Chiroptera; family Phyllostomidae; genus Micronycteris; species Micronycteris hirsuta. Next base: position 131,477 of record PVJI01002045.1, read on the forward strand.
AAACACAAAGCTTTGGCCTAGAAATAAATGGTATGCTACCACATAAATGTGAGCTTGCGAGAGTCTGGAGATATTCCTGACAATACATGGTTGACACTGAGTTAAATAGGACAAATCTGTATGAGTTTCAAAACATACATACATAAATATAAACTATGTGATTTTATATACATATAAAGTTTCAGTAAACACAAATGTTATCGTATATTTAGTCAGTTGTGCAGCAAACATTTTTACTGAGTGTCTGTTATAGGCCAGGACTCTCTGAAGCACGAAGATATATAAATGGAAAAGGTATGGTCTCTGCCCTCAGGAACCTCAAATCTGGGTTGGGAGAAAGGAAGACTGAGGAAAGTAGCTAGGAGGAAATAGATAGATTGACAATTCCATGAGAAATTACACACATTAAAAAGTTAAAGTTTGACAAAATCAAAGGGAACTCAGAAGCAGTTCCACAAAACACAGGTGCAGTAAAAGCATGGCCACTCGATGCTGCCCCGGGATCGGGCCGGTTCCGTCTTCTCGATGCCGTCAGTTTACTCGGTTGCGGGGCTCTGTGGACCAGTCCGCGCCAGCCAGGTCCGCCGGGCTGACTGATACAGTTGCCAGTGCGCTGCTGCCTGCTGCCCGCAGGGTGGAAGCTCTTTCCCCATCATTTGGCTGGAGCATTTCCCCCCCATAATGGAGCGCCCCCTGGGGGCCAGATGTAGTCAAGAGGCTGCACGGTGAAGAAGAACGTAACTCGGAATAAATTGGATAACCTTAAGTGAGTGATCAAGATGTGTCCCTTCCTCTCCATTCCTGAGGGACCGCCTATCCCTACTGCTACTGAGAAGTGCCCTGAGTGGCCTGATGTTCTTGGAATCACTAAAGTGCGAACCACTCCAGGCCTTCAGGTGCCTTCTGTCACTGGAGGAAGAGAGCATCGGCCTGAGAGTGATGTGCAAGGCATCATCCGTGTTGACGCCCTTCTCTACCATGTAGGCCTCTTGGTACAGAGGTTTCTGTCTCTGAGAGTCTGTGCACAGCAAGCTCTATTTTAGTGAAAAGAAGACCAAAACTTCTGAACAGATTGATGAAAGAGGACACTTACCATGGACATTGCACTTTGTGATCTAAGATCTTCAAGAAACTCAGGCGGGGCTCAAAGGCCCTTGAAGCTTTCTCCAGCACTGCATCCAGCTAATGCTTGAACAATTAACGTGGAGCGGGTTGCGGAAAGCACATACAATGGGCTGAAAAGTCTGCATTTAAAACCACCAAAGATGCTGAGGATAGGAGGCGGGAGGCCTTGTTGCAGCTCTCTGTGATCTTTAGCTCTGACCTGTGTCATGTTTGTTTCTGTTCTACTTCCTGCCATTACACTTTTCAAAGGTCCCTGTGTTGTGAGTTCAGGTGACAGTGCCTTGTGATAGGTAACAGCAGTGGAGTGGACCGTCCCTGGCCCAGCTCACAGTTTCGAGGTGCTGGGCTGGGTGGGACCTGGAACAGGGAGGCCCCAGATGCTGTTCCAGGTCTTTTCCCTCAATCTGTTCAGAGAGAGCTGATTTTTCCTTTTACCGAAGTTATGCCTTTCATGTAAATTTTGTAGCATTTATTTGAGAAAAATACAGTTTCTAGCTTGTAAAGACAGATTAGGTCTTACAGGTTGATGATTATGAAGTAGCTTCATCCATAAGGCCTGTTGGAGAGATTTTGCCTGGTGGCCCCCAAGCGACAGGACAATTTTGGCAGAGCTGGGAGTGGGATAGAGGGAAAGGGTGACGAGGAGCAAAATTGGAAACAATGTCCGCATGCATAGCTCAGTCACCTGCTCAACATCTGTGCCTCTAAACATTACCTTAGTATGAAGTAATTCACCGTGTTAGGTTCTCTGTAGACCCTGGCAGACACAGGCATGCCTGACCTAGATTACTCTTCACCTACCACCTACCTGGATGTCCTGGCCTGCTTTGCTGCTAACTTGTAGCAACACGCCCGCCTATGCCACACAGGAGGAACTCCAGGCCCGATTTTATAGCCCTGTAACCCAGCTAATGCCGATATCTTTGAAAAGAAGATAAAAATGTTAGAGTCTAGAAAAAGATTCATGATGTCCTAAAACGTATGTGGCACTCTGCCTTCAGATGGCCCTCGTACGTCGTTTGGCCATGACCTCATTCAGCTCTCACATTGTTTCTCCGTAGGGTCCAGGCAGGACAAGTGTCACTGTCCTCATTCCACAAGTGCACGAACAGACGGGGGGCTGGTGCCTTGAGACCGACCACAGGACTAGGCGGCTGAGCCGTGGATTAAATTCAAGGCTTTGGCCTTTGCTTTTCAATGCCTGAATTGGACAAAACCACTTCCCAACCAGTCATTCCTAAATACAGTCATTGAATGAGATTTACATGTTTGACTTTTTTTTAGAGAGAATTTGATTTACTTACCATGTAGATGTGTTTCTACTGAGGATAGATATATAAATTCAAAGAGTTGAAATGGAGAGAATCTCCAAGTCTCTATATAGACTTAGGCCTGCTGGGCTACATGCTTTAACTCTAAGGGCTGATGAGACTCCACACTCCTATCGCTTTGCTTTGGCTACTGAAGAAGTAGAAACCAAGTCTCACCAAGTCTCACCAAATAAGATGGGCGTTCATTGGTCATCTGCCGCCGAAAAGTGTTTTTTGTGACTTTGTGGGTTTCATCGCTGTACTTAAATTTACAGCTTTGGTTGGAAGGAAAAAAATGTTGGCACTTTCATTTTTTTCCCCAAGGAAACTTATTTTTAGCATCTAATCAGCAAAAGAACCAGTGTGTCTGGCTTAAGTTGTAGTAGTCTATCATCTGAGGACTGACAAGTCTTCAAGGTCACGTAGCCCCAAGCAGGAGCCCTCTCTGTGCGCTCCAGGCTCCGGCGCTCGCCCCGGGCACCCCCTTCTGTCCTCGTGTTTTCCTGCTCGTTAGGAACTGACCTCAATTTGCTCCATAATGTTATAGCTCCGTTATTGGCTTAAGATTCTATTACATTTCCCCGTAATGCTTTCCTATTTATCCTGGTTCTTAGCTCTGTCAACACACACCAGGCCTTGTTCCTGCTCTGTATGACAGTTGATCTGAGAATGAGCATTGCATGGGACTTAATAGATGAACTTTAAATTTCATCCTGTTGATTTCCACACAACATTCCAGCCTGTAGAGGTGATTTTGAGCTTCATTCATTCACCAGTGTTAGCAGTTGTGCCATCGACACGTAGCCGTGCGTGTACTTTCACACATGGAAGAGTGACCTGGTGGGTTGCAGACGATGACAACGGGTTGGGAGTGGACGGCCCACACTGCTGCTGCGGGCCTCACAGACAAGGGTCGGGTCGGAAACTTCCTCCGTTAAGGGCCAGGCAGTAAATGTGTCAAACTTTGCAGGCCAGACAGTGTCTGCTGCCACTGCTCAGCCGAATCCTGCCTTTGGAGCATAAGAGTTGCCGGAGTCAACAGGTACATGAATAAGCAGGACTGCATTCCAGCACAACTTACTCTACGGGCGCTGAGATTGGACCGTTACAAGTCATGAAATGTTCTTTCGAATTTTTCCCCAACCATTTCAAAATGTGAAAACCATCCGTAGCTGCCTGACTGTATAAAAACAGGGGATGGGCCAGGTTTGGCCTTCAGGCGGTCGTTTGCCAACCCCCGTCCTGAGCGGCTGGGTTGCTTGAGGGAAGTTAGGAGAAAAATGGTCTGGAATTGGCAAAGGGGAGTTTTGGGGCACTGAGAGAAGAACCCACCTTGTCATGTGAGAGGGCTGTCGGGAACAGTGTCCTTAAGTTCGGGGTTAGAACAAGGAATATTCCATGAAGAGAGCCTGACTGCAGGGGGTTTCGCTGATGGCTGCTCATGGGTTCCCCCAGTGCAGTGGAATGTGGAGGGGGCTGGAGAAGGCAGGAGTCAGACAAGGGGACTTACAGAGCCAGTGGGAGAAAGGGGGTCTGGTCGTGATGCTGGGAAGGAGTGGGCTGCTCGAGGAGGTGGAGGCAGGCTGAGGTCAGTCCCAGGGGCCCTGTAAAGCAGGGGTTCGGAACACAGGTAACTTTGTCCCCCAGGAGACACCTGGCAGTGTCTCTACATATTTTTGGTTGTTGTAACGGGGGTGGGAGTGCTATTGGCATCTGGTGGGTGGAGTCCAGGGACGCTAGTAAACGTTCTGCATTGCACGGGACAGCCCCCGCAACAAAGGATTATCTGTTCTGAAAATGTCGGTAACACTGACTCGGGAACCCCTGCCTTAGGGGAAGGCAGGTTATTGGTTGTAATTTTTACCTCCTCCTCAGGATGATGCCAAGATTGGAAGTGTTTGGGCTATTGGAAAGAGAGTAGCTTTCTTATGAGCCTGTGGGCCTGCCTTAAATGCTCATGCTTATGACTCAAAATTTACTTATTTTTCAGAGAATATAATTCTCAAATTTCTAGGCTACTACATGGATAGTACAGTAGGTCCTTTTGTTTTTGTTTTAACTCCATTTAGTGAAGTTTTGCAGTTGAAATTCTCAGGGAATATACTGAACTCTCTTGGGGAACCAAAGGCTTGACTAAATCTCATGCGTTTCTCAGTAACCCAGATGCCCAGCATATCGTTCCAATCAGCTTCACATTCATCACATTCCATAAATTGATAACAGACAATGACATCGGCATAAAACAAAATGACATGATAGAACAGTGGTTATATAACTGCTGGCGTGCTGTTCTGCAGCCAGGCTCAGGCACCCGTTTGGAGGAATAGGAACACAAGGGACAAGCTCATTAGAGCCACCTCAGTCCACCCAGTGTTCACAGATGATCAAGTGGAATTGAGAAGGAGTGGTGGACATTCTCCTCTTGGCTGGTAGTGTTGTCATCCAGTGGTCAAAAAGTAGACATGTTAAATCCAAGCATTGGTATTTTATCCTGTAGGTTAGATTAGGGATAAAAATAAGGTAAAAAAGGCTTACTATATGTTAACACAGAAATATTCCTTCTAATGAATTGAGAGTGATAAGGAAGTAAATAGGATGACAGGGAGGCAAGGACTGAACTTGCATTTGAAAGGAACTGGAAACAGTAGTTTGACCCAGAATACCCGACTCTCCAGCAGCAGAGAGAAGATGTGATCTGGCCCCAGCTGGACCTAGAGAAGGGAAAACCAGGAGGGAGCATGCCCGGGTGGGCTGCGGGCCATGGGTACCGACCAGGTAGGTGATAGCCAGCCCACCCCTGCTGCAGGGACAAGGAGTGTGCCTGGCAGGGTTTGGTGTGGGGGTGGAGTGCAGACACCAGCCTCAGAAGCCTAGTCTGTGCCAGCCGGGAGAACAGGCCATGGCTCCTAGGGAGCAAAGGAGCACTGGATTGGCGCAGCCCTCACCAGCGTGGCCTCTGGGGCCACTGTGGTGTAGAGCATAGGAGGGGTGCTGGAGCTTGGGTGACGCGCCTGGCTCCACCCCAGTAGCCATGTGGCAGTTTAGATATGGCCTCCGGTGCAGAGTGGACACTGACTAAATAGCAACATTTTATATTTTCAAATAAAAACAATATAGAATTTAAAGATGTGGGACCAAGTATTTGACATAAAATGGAAATAGTTGGATCATACAAACTGAAGATGCAGATACAACAGCAGCTGTAACAGCAGCTAACCCCTACCGGGCACCGAAGTGTTTTCCAGGCAATGTACCGAGAACTTCAGAGTACTAAATCCATTTCGCACCATTACCGCTTGGGCTAGGTACTCTTATTATCTCCATGTGGCAGGAGAAGAAACGGAGGCATGGGGACTTACAGTAACTTGTCCAGAGTCCCACAGCTAGTACATGGTGGAGCTACCTTTAGAATTCAGATGGTCCCTGTCCTTCACCATCTTATTAAATGACCTATTTTCTCACCCCTGTGATTCTCTAGATATAAAACAAACATACTGGGTACTTGGCATTAGTAAGTAATTAGTAAGTGCATATTGCCAACTTTTTATATTATTAATTTTAGGTTTTCTATGTCAGTGCATTAAAAAGTTATTGCTTAGTGCTCCACTGTATGGAAATACCTTCATTCAGTTTGCTATGGCTTGATTCTAGTTTTTTCCTGGTACCAAACTTGCTGTAGTGAACACACACACATTCGTGTACATGTTAGCATCCTTTCAGGAGAGAGTCCTAGAGATGGAGTTACAGATCAAAGGACCAGACATATTTAGTACTGATATCGCCACTCCGCTCTCTGAAAAGGCTAATCCAGTTTGCTGTTCCACCGTTGGCACGACTGACCATTTTCCCACACCAGCACCGACACTGAATGGTTAGAGTTTCTCAAAGGTTTTGTAATTCTGAAAAGTGAAATGTGCCTCAGCATTTTAATTTGCATTTTTGATTGCTAGCTTCACTTTGTTTTTAATATGGAAATTTTCAGATATAAAAACAGAGAGAACATAAGTATTGGCAACTATGTCACAAGTACTTTCTCCCTGTCTTCCAAATCTTTTAACTTATTTAGGGTATCTCTTGAGGTATGCATAAAATATATCGTGATAGTGTCCAATTTGTGAGTCTTTTCCCGTGTGGCTTTAAGGTGTCATGCTCTCTCAGGACAGTGTGTCCTCTCTCTAACTGCTACCTCTCTGCGTTGTCCTGGGAGGAGGATTTGCAATTCTTCTTTCGGTATCTTGGAGACAAGCAGTCGGAGCAGCAGGGACAGCCGGAGCCACTATTTCTGGAGCGCTCACTCGGTGCTGGCTCTTGTGCTAAGCAATTTTACACGAATTGTAAATCCCACGAAGTAGGTGGTAGTAACTTTCCCAATTTACAGATGAGGAAACTGAGGCACAGAGAGGTTAAAGAACTTGCCTTGAACCTCAAAGGTGGGGAATGGCCCAGCTGGATGTGAACCCAGACAGTCCTGGTCCAGAGCCCACACTCGGAACCACACGTTCTTGGAGCTGGTCTCCGAACCTGTAGAATGCTTTCAGTCGTAACAAGTTTTTCTCTTTTGAGGATGAATTAGATGCGTTGAGAAAGCAAAACATCATTCAGAGCAAATGTTTACTGGAGCTTGGTAATCCTAATGAGCTGTCTTGGGTATAGCCACTGCTTGATTCTGACCCTGGAGTAACCATCCTGATTTGCTTGTTTCTCTCATAAACTGGCGCTGCAGACAGTTGCTAAGGAGGAGTTCCGAAAATGCCAGAGCAACAATTGCCGCACTGGGACAAGCCTTCCCCGTTAACCCTAACAAACCAGCCATAATCTCGGCGATGGGGTACGGGAAGAGGTATACAGACAGAAACTCGTGGTTGACAGGAAGCCGCAGCTAGGATCAGTTGTAGCAGAGTATGCTGCCCTCACCTTCAGGAGGCATACACGTGATGCACACCAATTAGTGACCCAGTGGGTGGTGGAAACGGGTGAGCCAAGCCTGAGGGTTGGTTAAGCCTCAGGGGTGAGAGCTGGAGGGAGGTGATTGGAGAGGGTGGTGGTTTCTGTTTTCCTGCAGGAGTAGGAACAGGGGTTGGCACCTCTCCACCAGCCGCAGGAACCAGTGGGCAAATGGGGCAGCCTCATTATGAGCTGGTGTGGTGTGGGTGAGCTCATTTTCCTGTATCTTGACAGGAAGGAGGTGAGTTTAGATGCTGAGTTTAGGCAGTGCATTGCCCTCTGGCCTGTCTCAGATCTTGTCCATGGGACTTCATTGCCAGGGGTCACAGAACTCATTTGCCTGTTAGCTTGCACGGTCTATAGCAGAAACAGAGAGAGACCCCCTCGCTCTGTCTTGGAAGTAGCTGGCGATGGATTTGCAAGCAGAAACCATTGTGAGACTAGTAGGTGGTACGTAATTGGTGTTAACCTGCAAAATCTGTGACTCGGGTGACCTGCTCAGTATTGGCTCCTGGAGGTTTGGCCAAATGCAGTAGAGCAGCTGAGGTCCCAACACGACAGGCAAGGTCTTTGCAGCCACAGCCCCTGCTTCCTCACCAGGCTGGGCCTCAGTCGCCTCCACTGCAAATTTAGGCTGACTGTGCCTCTTTAGTAAGGGGGCTGTGGTGAAGAGAGGTGGCCCAAATGCGAGCTCAGCTCAGTGTTGTTATTACCATTGCTCCATGCCCTGGAGCTCTCCCGGATATTGTTCTAATAAAGAAGGTAATTGTTAAATAAATATGGACAGGACCTGGAGAGAAGAAGCTGTGCACTGGCATAAACACACCAGAGGATTTCACAACCACCAGATTAACAACCACCAGTACTGTGAGCGACAAGTAGCTACTTGGGAAGATTTATCTGATGGTAAATGATTCATTATGAATGGATTCTCCCACAAGGGATGTGACCTCCTGAGGCAGGTGTGATTGGAATACAGCCAGCAATTCAGATGTATCATTTAGTGTCCAAGAAGTTCTGGTTCCCTGAATATTGAATAAGGAAGGGATGGAAGGGGAGAGGGCCGGGGGACAAAGCGGGTTAGCCTGGAACTGGGAAAACTTCCACCAAGAAAAGGCAGCGGCATTGAGGCATGCAGAGGAAGTCACTTTATAAAGCCCCATCTGATGTCTGGGGCAGGACTCCTGGTTTCTCAAAGATTCACTGTGACCAGATTGCAGATTTCTTGGGGCAGGGGCTGTTTGGACTTTGCTGAATTGAATTTGGGGATCTTTCTAGATTTTGAAGAAAATGGCAAATTTTATCCTTAAAACTTAACAGGGGTACTGATGAGTTTAAGTGAGGAAGCGAGGTCAGATTTGTGTTTCAGCGAGACCGCTCTAGGAGCAGCGTGCAGAGTGCATTGGAGAGAGCAGGCTGCAAACAGGGAGGCCCAGGAGGGCTGTGGTCAACAGTCCAGGGAGAGGTGGAGAGGCCCTGATGCAGGCAGCGGCAGGGACAGTGACAAGTGGAGGTAGGTGATGATATTCAGGAGGACATTTGCAGGACGGTGACTGGATTGTATGGTGAGAAAGAAGAAGGAGTCTGGGTGATTCCCACACAGCCACTAACCCAGGGTCATGGGGTGGCTGTAAGGCCACTCATTGAGCTTTGGGCATTTCAAGTTCGAGGTGTCTCTGGTCATTGGAGAGGCACTTCCGGAACTCAGGTGCATGTAGGTGAGGGTTGAAGCCTCAGCTTAGAGGCCGTAACCCTGGGGAAAACAAACAGAGAGCAAAGAAAAAAAACAAATAAAGCCCTAGGAAGGAAAGTGTAGAATCATCATGTTGTGAAACGCTGAAACCAAGAAGTTCACTTATTTTCCAGGTCAGTGGACCTTGAAATTGGCTGTCTGCTAGTGTGGGTGTATCCAAAGCTAGAGTGGCCTTCCTCAGTGTGATGTTTCAGGAAGAGACAAGCCATTCACGGTGGGAGGGCTGGTGGACCCACTTCAGAGAGAAGGAAAGATTCTTGTTTCTAGCTAAGTCTTTGGGAATTTTCTTCTTTCAGGGTCAAGCCCGTTTCCCCCAACCTGTGAACAGGCCACATTTCTCATAGCGCACACCTTTCCATCTGTGTTCTGAATGCTCACATCGTTTCTGGAAGATCTTGCTTTAACTTGGCAGTTCTAGAAGGTACAGGTGTGGGTGTGGGTGGTCCTTCTGGAGGGTGAGCATCTCTCTTTACATCCCCTGCAATTCCCAGAATCCCTTTGGAAACAGAGCAGAGGCTTTCAAATGATTGCTAAGCTGAGCGTATTGAATCCAGTCATGGAACGAGGAGTGAGATTATTTGTGCTTGACTAGAATCTGTGGAGGGAGCCTGGCAGTAACTCTTCACTGAGGAAGGTTCAATGAACAGGGGAATAAAACCCTGAAAATGTAGGCTGAAGAGGCCAAATCTGACAGCGCAGAAAAGGAAGACTGGGCAGAAGTGATGCTGGGGAAGCATCTTGCAAGGGAGCCCTTTGGGAATAGGCTTTAGAAATCGAAGAGGAAAGGCCCACAGGAGGAGAGCCTGGGCCTAATGTCAGTCTTGTCTCACACTGTGTTCTCGGCAAGCCAATACTGATCACAGAAGCATCACATCCATGTTGAAAGAGTACTTATTCCTAAGTGGGGTAATGTTTATGATTCAGAAACTGATCAGAGTTAACATGGGCTACAGCCACGGTTCTAGTATGTCTTGTCATCCACTCCTTCCAGTAGGATGGCACCTGGGTGGGGTGGGAGGGGGGCAGAGCTGGTAGGCTCCCTGTGCACATGAATACAGTGCAAAGAGACATGGATGTTCAGTAGAGAATCTGAAAGGAGGAAGGACTTTCAGTCCTTAAATAGAAGAGACATTTTCTTTCCCAGCCACAAAGAAATGATCTTAGCAGAGGTAGCAGAGCATGGTGGTTAGGAGCTTGGATGCTGAGTTGGATCACCTGGGTTGAAATCCTGGCTTACTAGCTGTGTGACTCTGGGAGAATTGCTTAACCTCTATGTGCTTCAACTCCTCTTCAGTGAAGTGGGTAATCATAGTACCTACCTCAGCAGTTCTCATGAAGATAAAAGAAGTGAACCCTGTAGAGTGCTGAGCATCAGAGTACACGGCACAGAATTGGTTAAATAAATAGAGTAAACAGGTGACTGCAGGCCTCCCAGTAGAGCCTGCTTTTCCTGGAAAGATCCTTGGGAGGAAGAGGCAAGCACAGAAGAGCGAAGCCTGCCCCTTGCCCTTGGAGAGTGCCCTGCAGAACTCAAGGAAGTATGGGCACATTTGGGACAGGTATCTGCGACCTAAATGCCTTTTCATCATCCGGATACAGCATGCTTCCCCCAAACACAAAACTCAGTAAGGAATTCAGAGGCAATTATATCACACCTCAGGAATACTCAATCACAGTATTCACATTGCCCCAGAGAAATAATTTCATTCCTGAGGTTTTATTTTTCCAGCTCTGTGGTTCTGGTTTTATAAACGTGAGATTAAAAATCGACTAGAGATGAGCCCTCACAAGGAAATGGCCGGTCAGGACCTGCTGTGTGCAAGCATTTCTCTCCCAGAGGTCTGGGGACGGGCGGGCCGAGGCGGGCAAAGTGTCGTGGCTGCATGCCAACAGCAGGCCTCCCGATGTGAAGGAAATGTGGACTTAACTGGGCTTGAGCAGATACCTTTCTTTGTTTATGTATTTTTCACCTATAACGAGTTTTGTAAAACTGCCTTTGAATTATAAGGGTAAATGATTTTGATTGGGAATTGGGAAAAAAATTGTGAAACAAAGGTGAAATGCCTTTATGTTTATAAAAACATGGTGGAGACTCAGGTGCACATCCGCAATGTCTGTCAGTAAATGAGCAAGCCTGCACGTTTCCAGAGGACAAGCCCCCGTACTGAGCATGTTGCTTCACAGAAGCTTACACCGATAGACTACTTAGTGCTGGCACTTTATGAACTTTGATACTATGGTTACTGCCCTGCATTTACTGAGGCCTGGATACTAGCTCATGAGGTAAAGGAGAACAAAATCGTATTCATTCATTCATCGTTCAACTCATATTGTCTTGTGTCTGCCACATTCTAGGTTCTAGGATACAGTGGTAAACATGACCTTATGAAGCTCCCAGCCTCATGAGATGGTGCATACATAAATATTGTAGGAAGTCAGCAGGTGTAGCTTTGGAAGCGTACTTTTGAAGGGAGCAACCAGGGTTTCGCGGTAGAGAGTAACAGGGATACAAAGATGCAGCCTTGAGGAGAACTTGCAGGTGTGCCGAGGCCATTGCAGGGACTGCCACTGCGGCATCACTTGTGACAGCAAAGCACTGGGGAACGGCTACAGGAGTAGGACGTGGGCTAGCCACACGACGGAGAGCAGCCAAATCAGGACATGCTCGCCGTCAGAAGTACCGACGTACTTGTCACATCAATTGCTACAGTAAAAGATTGCAGGGTAATATGTCTGTTTTTTTAAATCTGGAAATTTATCCACCAAATTTATAACAGTGGTTACCTTTGGTAAAAGGAGACTTAGTTTTTATCAGTAACATTACACTTTTTTCCAAAGGGAATGTGGATTCTTGTAGTTAAATATTAATTTTAAAAGATTCTTTGGAAGAGAGGATAGTGGGATGTGGGTAATCCAGGAAGGCTTCTCAGGAGTCCTAAAGGACCAAGAGAGCTGCCTGGGCTGGTCCGGCGGCAAAGCGGGGAAAAGGCATGGTGCACCCACGTACTTAACGGGTGTCTCTAGAGACAAGGTCACAGAGTGTGGAGGGCGACGGAGAGGTGCAGCACAGATGCGATGAAGTTGTGCAGGAAGCAGGTCGAGTCATGCAGGGTCTCGGGAACCGTAGCACGGAGTCTGGCGGCTGTTTGGCGTGCCGTGCTGGGCCGTGCATATCTGAACAGATGCCCGTCTGCCTGGCAGGGATCAGACTGGAGGTGAAGGAGAGTGGAAACGGCAATACTTGTTGGTTGCTATGGATTTCAAACTACTGACAACCATTGGTAGCTTGGACTAGGGCAGTTATTCGCAACCCGTGGAGCACCTAAAACAACTCAGTCCACACCCCGAGACAGTTGAATACAGTTTCTGAGGGTAGGGTCTGAGCATTCACATTTTCAAATACGGTGTCGCAAGGGTGAGCATGGTTAATTAGGCTGGAGGTGACTATTGACTGTGGAGTAGCATGGAGAGTTTAAGGCATGCATTGGAAATTCAGCAGGACTTGTCACTGGGTCTCCCAGGACCACCCTTCCAGACCAGGCTGAGCCCCAAACTGTTTGGGACACTGTGGAAGCGGCGTGAGTGGACAGGGCAACATGTGGGCCTGTGACACGTGTCCAGTTCCTTTGGTGGTGGTCTCTGTAGATAATCCTGGCTTTTTGCTGCTTCCGCCCCTCTTCCAATCATCTCCGTTTTAGAGAATTCACTCTTCATTGGCATCTACACCAGGAGCTGGTCAATGCAGTGGAAAGCCAATGCTCCCCGAACAAGTCCGTGTGGTTACTGTTGGTAAGTTGGAGCATGACTTGAGGGGCAGAAAATAGAAAGTGAGGTTGTTGGGAAGAACCCTGGCTGAAATAGAAGATTTGGGGTTTATTTCTAGATGTCAATTATCTGTACTTTATTACCATATTAAGAGTTGACTGTGGTGTGTCGCAGTCCAAGGCATCTGAAAAAGGCAATTAGTTTTAGAATCAAACCGAGTCACGAGTTAGAAAGAGATCGCTGCGCACGAAAACTCCGGAACACGGCTGGCTTCCTCATGGCAGGCCGCAGTTGATGCCCGCTGCTAAAACACACACACACTGTGTCGCTGTCATTTCCAACCAGGAATCCTTCCCTCTTTCGTATTTTCCCTTCCCATGTGTGAAAAACGTAAGACAGAATGCATGGAAGAAGCACCATCACTTGAAACACTTAGAAATGAGCTTGATTGGACAACGTGTTAGCAAGTGATTGAACACCTTTTACAGACGGGAGCACCTGGCCGGTGCCCACGCAGTTCTGTTTCTTCAGCTATCGCTGACCTGCAGTGCTGGAGCCTCCCGTTTGCTCTTCCGCTTTATTTTACGGGCGAGATGAGAGAGCCCCAGGGTCCCAGGATGGAGCCACACCAGACCCAGCACAGGGCTGTTGTCCCCTCTGGAAGCAGCCGTCTTGAGTTCCTGGCCTGGGACTGCACTTGACATCCCTGCTGTTTCCTAAAGTTCACGGAGAATTCCTAGTTTCATCCTAGTTTCTGTTCTATTCTCTGAGACCTCTCAGGGACCTTTGAACTGATTCACTCGTCTCTCTGGCACAGAATAAAGATTTTTTAAAACATAAAATCAGAGTACATACAAAAGAAAGTAGTGAGACTTCACTCGGTCCTTAGCTATCACTGGATTGATTTGTTTTACACATGTATAAATCGGCAAGTTGGCTACAAATTGTGGGGGTTTTTCCCTATTGATGTTTATATCTACAGACTGGAATTCCATATTAAACTACTCCATGTTCTCAGCAGAAGGAATGTGTTGGATCCATTAGTGTTCCATTCTAAAACAAAATAGCAAAATAACGGCTTATTTATTAAAGTTCTGTTCTTGGGTATATTTAGTATCCATGGCCTGGACTTTATACTTCTAAAATTTGCGTGCTGCAGGGACAATAAATACTTCCCTGTCTAACTTTGGGTTCTCACCATGGAAACATCCGAGCAACAGCTGGGCTCTGTTAGATGTCTTTTCATTTCTTGGCTGGCAAAACTCTTTGGAGGGAAACTTTTTCTTTGGTGGATAACAAAACTCTATTTTTGAATGAAATCACTGCTTCAGTCAGTCAGGTATATGTCTTAACTGATTAAGATCACTAATTAGAAATTTGTAAATCTCACCTTGGACCCTTGGTAACCTGAAAACATCCTTAAAGTGAACTGAAAGTTTGAGTCGCTGTGAGGCCACGTTCAAACTCCAGTTTAAGTGCCCTCTAACACACAGTGATGCAGATGAGCCCAAAGGGGCCCTTTCTCTGTCATAAATTTAACAAAATATTTCTATGAAATGTTTTTTTCATCTCATTATGATCTGTCCTATGCATTTTACAGAACTAAACGGAGCATTTAAAATGTGTGGATCTTATCTAAACCCTAATGCAGAGCTTTCTAACTCCTGGTAATTGCCTATGTCGAGACCGATTACCTCGGGACCACCAGGCAGGTCTGGGATGACAGGGGTCCTGGACATGTCTCCTGGGGGCCACACACGGCTCTGTTCTTTCCTCCAGCAGGCTGTGCAAATGGTATTTTGTTGTCTGTGCAATGTGAGAGGAGGAGTGAGAAGCAGGGTTCTGGAGACTATTGCTTAGAAGGAGCAAGGCAGTGATGACAGTGAGATAAAACCAGTTTAGAGTCTGCTGCTGTTTCACGGGGTAGCCCACATGGTAGAAAGGATGCTGGCCTGGACATGAGCAGACCAGAATTCTCACTGGCAAGTTATGTCACCTTGTCCTCTCTGGAGCTCGTCTTTCCTGTATGTGGGGAGATCTCTGAGGTCATCTCTCAGTTCTTGCCAGTCTTGCTCTTTGACCATCCATGCAAGTTTCTCCATGAGGAACACCATGCTGGGCCCTCAGCGCCAAAGGACGGCGACAGGCAGCAAGAACTTACCGATGTCTTGGGGCAGGGCGGGGGGCTGGCCACTAGAGAAACAGAGGAGGAGGAGTCAGACGAGGCCGGGAGAATGACTCCTGCAAGGACCGAAGCTGAAATGCGCTTGCTGTTGCTTAGATAGATCAATAAACCGATGAAGACTGGGTGTGGAGGTTCATGGCGGGAAAGCGGGGTGTGGAGTGGGAGAGATGATGGGGGTTAGAGTGTATGTACGCAAGTTGGACTTGTTCCTCGTGTTGGTCCATGTGTGTGAGCCGGGGAGTGTCGTGCCCAGTCCCATCTTGTCCTCTCTGGTCAATCTCTGTTTGGCCGTCTGAGTTTTGCTTCAGTGGCGCTGTGGACGTCTTTCTCAGGCGAATTATTTCCTGGTGCGATTAGTTGTTTAATATCTTTCTCTCCCATGGACCTGTGAACTCCAAGGGTGGAAGCCTCTTTTAAACACTGTACCCAAGCATCTTGCACATGAGTAAATGCTCAATAAATATTTCTTGGCTAAAGGGAGAGAGAGGGCTCTTGCCCCATTGTTACATCTCTTTGCTTTTACTTTTTTTTTTTGTTTTTTTTTTTTTTGTTACTCTCTATGGGAAATCTCTGCACTTTCTGCTCAATGTTTCTGTGAACCTAAATCTTCTCTAAAAAATAAAGTCTATTTTAAACATTCTATTTGTTCAGAATGAGATTAATCATAATCCTTGGTTCATGATACATTGTCATCATTGGTCCTGTCTTCATATAAAATGTGTATATTAATGCAAAGAACACCGTGAGACTGTGGCCTACCTATGAACCCTAAGTCACATGATCTGTGTCCTCCCAACTCTCCCATCTCTGGACCTGGGTAACCAGCACTCTTAAATATTAATTACCATTAATTTATGGGTTTCGTCTTTGTTTTTAGTATTATCAGACATATTTGTGTAACCAAACACTGTATTATACAATTTTTCCTTTTTGAACTTTATAAACAGTGTATCACATTTCTTCTTACACTGGTTTTCTTCATTTCACATCTTGCTTCTAACCTTCACCCATATTATCCCCTGAAGCTGAAGGTCATCCATTTTCACGGCTTGCAATACCAAGGTCTATTTCTTCTTTCTTCTGTTGGCGCACATTGGGGTTGGGTCCAGTTTTTGACAATTACATTGTTTCTGCATGTACGCCTAGACTCACACCCCGGTGCACACGTGCTTCAGTATTTCCTGGCAGGTTTCTCGGCTTTGGTGCTATTGACCCTTTGGACCAAGTGCTGCTTTGCTGTGGAGGGCCATCTTTTGCCTTGTGGGACGCAGCATCTAAGTCGGCAGACTGCGCACCTCTTGCTTTTCCAACATAAAAAGTGTGGCCTCCAGCTTGGGGCTGTGGTCGTAAAAAGGAAAATACCCAATGAGCTCAGAATAGGCCTGTGTCCTAGAGGAAGTCTTTATCGTTCAAAACCAGCAAAACACCCCTAGAGGTGTTTGAGAGTCAGATGTCAAAGACCCCAGAATTCCTTTGCACAAATATAAACAAAGTTAAGTTATGCTTTAAGAGAAAATTCAACTAGGGAAACAGCAAAATTATCTGAATTCTTTCCTTTTAAGTAGTATCACATAAAATATCATCCTGTTTGACTAATTTCATCATAGGATGAAACTAAGTAAAATCCAGCATAGAAAGCCCTGTACCCTGCAGGAGGGTATTTCTGTCTCCACCCATTTGGGTTATAGGGCAAGGTCAGTGCCATGACCACAGGGCATCCAGGAAGTGGTCCCTCCCAGCCTGCCTTTGGTCCTGCCCGGCCACTCATGAGAGCAGAGCTATGATACATGCCAGCCATGGGAAGATCTAATGCAGGGTCAGATGTTGAGCCTGAAGAGGAGACGGGTTGGGATGTAGCTCAGGATCGCTGCCTTCAAACATCTGTGGGACAACTACGTGCAAGGGAAAGGGATCGAAAAGAGAAGCTTCCACAGGGAAACGTTACAAAAGAGGAGCGTTGCTGTCGGGCTGTAGAATTGCTTTGCAGTACTGTGTCCCCTTCCTTAACCAACCGAGCAGAGTTCTGAGTGGCCACTGGTGGAGATGTTAGAGATTTTCTTAAGAGGGCCTAAAAGACCATGATGATAATGATTGCTAACAGCTGAAACAAGCTGATTTGTTCACGGTGTGTCACACTCTTTCAAAGCACGTTACATAGTAAGCACGTCCTCCTTGGAGCGGGGCGATGCTGTTACCCTGTATGAGGTGAGGGAAGTAGGGCTCAGGGTCGCACCACTAGTGAGTGATGGCACTGGAGTGCAGCCCGGCAGCCTGGCTCCAAGCCTCTCCTCTCTAGGGGACTTTGCTCCTAACTTTACCGCGTGGGGGAAGCAAGTGAAGTCAAGTCATCTTGGAGGGAGAAGCTCAGTGTTTTGTTTTGTAGGAGAGACCTATTGGGTGGCAGGGTGGAGATCTGTGGGTTCCGAGTAGACCGAGAGTAGTAACATTGGCAAATTCCAGATCGAGCTGAGGGAACATGGCCTCAGGCAGAAGGTTGTGGGCGTAGTTTTTAACCGAATAGTACCTGATTACCATCAACAGTAGATTGGATAACTAAAGTGTGGTATATTTCTATAAGTGAATGCTATACAGCAATGAGAGTGAATGACCTTCAAGTACATACAACAGTGCGGATGAATCTCACAAATGTAACATTAAACAAACGAAGCTGGACAAGTATGATTCCTTTTAGATGGGGAAGGAAAACACACAAAGCTCACTATGCTCTTTGAAGTAGGGGAGGGAAGCAATTGGAAAGGAGAGTGAAGGAGTACTGGTTCCATGGATGAATCTGTTTTGTGACGCTTCAGTGACTTGTGGACTGTTCCATTATTTTATACTTCAGTAAAAAGAAAAACTACCACCGATGGTCAATGAGACAAAAAGTGAAAAATCTTGACAAGGAGAACGTGGTGGATTCGTAAGGACTGAAGGGAAGAGGGAGCTGGTGGGCGTTCAGAAAGCAGAGGAGGGACAGTGTGAGGTTGCAGCAGAGGTTTGGGTGCGTGGGGGCTTGCGGTCGGGGGGTAGGAAGTTTGGATGTAAGATTTCCGAGGCCGGCTAGTCCTGCGGCGTGGTGAGGAGGACCGGTGTGGGAGGGGCGGAAGTGGAAAAAGGTAAATGTCACTGGAGTTCAACCGTCTCGATTGTTTTGTCAGCGCGTTTAGAAGCCCGCATGGCCTTGGGTAGGTATCGCATGTAGACAGTAACATAAATCAGACGTTGGCTGGATTTAGGGGCCGGGGGGGGTAATGATTTAGTTATTAAAGTCTAACTGTTTCGCCGCTAGGGCAAAGTTAAACTATCTTTAGCAAAAACGGGAATTTATCACCTTCCATTAGAAAAAGGCTAGAATGGAACCTCAAAAGTACTAGATCCAGGTTTTAACATTGTCATGGGGACTGCTTCCCTGCCCCTATTCAACTCGACCTTTCTCGGGTTGGGTTCACTCACAGGCTGCCTTCCCCACTAGGCTGCAGACTCGGGGTGGCCTTATAGCTACATTTTCTCCTGAAGGCACCAGGAGAAACCCCAGGGGTGACCTGGATCAACTCCACCTAGACCATGAGTCCACCCTTGAAGTGGCGGTGGATCAGCCCCCCTTCCTTCCTCTGAATCACACTCACTGCGAAGGAAGAAGTGGCGTGCGGACGCCTTCCATCCACTGTGGAGGTTAGTGCCGCACGGCCTGACCCTCAGCGGCTTCTAGCCAACAGCAGTGCAGTGGGGAGGCGAGGACCCTGCTTGCTGCAGGAGCTGGGCGTCACCCAGCATTCAGGGCATGACTGTGCGTGGAGGAGGAAAACCACATGAGAGTCCTGCCCAAGGCCAGAAGCTGCTCGGAGTCCCGGGTGGGGGCAAGGCAGCGGCATCCAGCCAGACTGACAAAGAAATCTGGCCTGTGCTGGGTTATTGCATCTGCACCCCACATTTAAATTTCCCCATCTCAGAACTGCCTTCCTCTCTCCTAACAGATCGAATGTGCTCTTTTCATTTCAGCCAGCTGGACTGTTTTGCTCCATCTTCCTGTTTGTCTGTAATGCTTATCTCGCTTCTCCATCTTGTCTCTGTGTGCATTTCTCTTTCCTTGGCCTTGTCTCAGGGATGAGGAGGAGGAGGAGGTGGCGGAGGAAGAGGAGCAGCCAGTCACGGAGCCCAATTCAGAGGAAGAGAGAGAGGACGATGCCCCCTGTCAGGGCAAGGACAGGTACTGAGGGCTGGACCCGCCCAGGCCCCCACTGAAAGCCCAAGGCTCCTTCCTTATGGATGGTTTGCAGCCACCTCTCAGCATCTCCTCCCTGCCTCACTGGCTCCCGCTGGCAACCCTGTTCGGACCCTGCATGCACGGCCACGGAATGATTAGTGTGTAGGGATCACTGAGCACGTTTTCATCAGAGAACCTGACGTTTTACTCAAACGCTGCCTTTCTAACCATGCTTTATGGAAAACTCACCCTGTTGGTTTTCTTCACACGGTTCCCTCCCTCACTGAGTACTTTGGTTCAGAGTGACGGAAAATTTTAACCGTTTCAGCGCTTCACTGAGAATGATTATGCGTGTTTCCTTCTTCCTACTAACTCCACCTGTGTAATATTAGCTAAACTGTGTGCGTGACTACTGTGTGAATGACCCAGGTTTGTTTGTCTTTTATTCAAATGCACAAGAATACTGTTTACCCCCTACAGTGCAGGAAAATTCCCCAGTGTCTACTTCCATGCCCGGAACAACTGACATAGCTCCTTGGCCCTTTGGAGAGTCCGCTGCCCTCTGCCCCCTCTCCGAGGTCACCCTTTCTGCCCTTCGGACAGTGTGACAGATGCAGGCATCTTGCAGACGGTTTTAAATTTTGTAGGTATTTTCCCCAGACGATGTCTATATAAAGAATAAAAACTGATCATGGCTCATTTCTGATTATTTCTGAATATGATTTTCTGATATTCAGAAATAATTCTAAATTGGTTTCCTCCACTTGATTGATTGCACTGCACATTGACGTTTTTGCTATTAGTTTTTTCCACCAATAGCAACATCAAAAGAATCTTGGATGAATTAGGGTAAAAATCTTAGCAAGCTCAAAGTCAACGTGATTCTTTGCTGCTGTGGCCTCATTCTCCAGGTCACCAGCACAAGTCAAAGTCCTCAAATAGGCTCATTTGACACGCTGAGGCGCCCACTCCTCCCAGGGGACACAGAATCCTTTCTGAACCGACAGACTAATGATTGCTTCCCTGCTCTGGAAGTATCTGGGAAGAAGCCAGCAGGTACGGAGAGTGGAAAGGAATGTCCAGGTGACAGAGAGTGGGCCGTACATTTCAGAATGAGAGGGTGAGAAAGATCAGCATTCACCAGGCTTCTTGCCCCTCCTGAGAGACCTGCTTGGGACAGTGACTTCTTAGTCAGGGGTGCCCTGGGGCAGAGGTTTGATTGACAGTCCCACCTGAAGTGGAAAATTAACCACAGGAAATTATGGAGACCCTCAATAGATACACGGGCATGGCTCCATATGTGCTCAAATGTTCACGTTTGCCCCCCACCGCCCCCCACGCACACAAGCCCTTTGGCCCTCAGGGACTCACAGGGTTCAGCACCTGTGGACCAGAGGGAAGAACCCGGCCAGAACGGGCAGCTTTCAGAGGCATCCCTACTGACGTTGTGCCATCTTTGCGCACAGGGAGAAGGTGGTTGTCCCACCCTCTGGAGTGTTTTTGACCACATGACTCATGCTGGAGGGTGCTTGTGATCAGCGACTATGTCAGGTTTTTCAGTTTTAGGAAATGAAGGTGTGCATTCTCAACAGCAGGGCTTGATCTCGACAGTGCCTGCGGTCTCCATTAACATCGGTCTGGATGTTATTGGTTCCCTGGTGTGAACCCCTTTGACTTTCAGATGGTGGGAAAGATTCTGCTTACTTCCGTGGGTTTGGTGTCTTCTGCCCCCAACCCCTGCCTGCTGTCTGCTTCTTTGTGTGTGCCCACCATGCATACCCACCACGCGTGCCTGCTGCGTGTGCTCACCACGTGTGCTCACCACGTGTGCCAGGCCTGCACTGAGCACGTCAGTGTGGTCTCATCTCCCATCAGGCCGGGAAAGTGTGTGTCCCTGCCCTTATATATAGGTGGAGCTCGGAATTTGAGGTAGGAAAGAAAACAGCTCACATCCCATCCCCAAATGGGCATGGCTGGGAGTCAGGTTCTCTGGGAGAGGGGCCTTGGTTTTGAAAAATCCAGAGTTTCACATAAATTCTCAGGTTGTAAAGGCATGCATCAAAATACCTACGTGGTCAGAGTCCAGTCCTCTGACGGTGGCGTGTTTTTATAACTGTCACTGTGGCTGCAGGAGGCAGCCAGGGCCCGGAGGTGGAGGAGGCCCCAGGGAAGCGTGAAATGGGCCAGATGCATTCTCCTTAGGCCGGCCCCTCCTGCCTGGCTCTTGGCATTCCTCTCTGGCATCTCTTTTCCTTTTCTCTTATCAAAGATGACTGGCAGGGGGGGCGGTGGTAGGATGGAGTGTGGGAGGTGGGGGTGGGTGGGGCGGGGGAGTTTGGTAGCGGGGAAATGGGGACAACTGTAGTTAAACAACAATAAAAAAAGAAAGGACTAAAAGCAGTGAGTATAGGGCTGTGGGATGTCATTTCCTCAAGGCTGGACTTTTTAGGAAGAAGACAGATATTCTGTTTGACCTAGACAAGGAAGTGAAGTTCAAATTGTGGAGATTCCAGTGCCCACACAGCCAGTGGGGAGAAACTCAGGGGGCTGAAGGGCAGGTGCAGAAGACCCTTTGGGGTTCCACTAAATCCCCTCCCAAAGGCCTTGGTATGCCCTTAGACCAAGTGGGTCTTCCCTCCCAGATTGGCAAGCCCAGGGCGCCTGGATGATTGGGCAAACCGAAGCTTCTGGAAAGGGGCTTTTACGTTGCAGTTCCAGAAGCACAGCTGGATTCCGAACTAAGTGGCCATAACAGTAGTGGGATTTTACATGTTTTTTCCTCTTTCCTAACCTTTGCTCCCTTTCTCCTGTATCTCTTTTCTTCCCCTCCTCCCCTTCCCTTCAACTCTTCCTGCTGGGCCAGCAGCGAGGCCAGCCCTTCCTCAGAGCAGACCCCCCCTGGACAGGGGAGTCCAGCCCTCCTCTCTGCCTCCAGTGCCACCTTGCAGGGACAGCAGCTTCCTGCCAGCACTGCAGGGGGGAGCCCCTGGGGCAGCAGGTCCTCCAGACTGGCCGCTCGAACCTCCTCCACCACGCCCAGCCGCCAGAAGGCATCACCGGCCATAGAAAAGCTGCCCTATGTGCCCCACAGCCCCTTCCACCTCTTCTCCTATGACTTTGAGGATTCGCCCTTATCCACCAAGGAGAGGGAAGCCGAGGCCCAGAAGGAAAACAGGTAGATCCAGCCCACAGGGCGGCCCGTGTGAAGTTAACCCGGGAAGGCAACACAGCCTGTTCACTGCATCGCTTGTCTCATCTCCTGCTGTGTGTGTGGATTCTAGGTAGAGCAGAGCCCAGTCGTGGCTTAAACTAACTCCCTGACCACTGACCAAATATTTACCAGTACTTAGGCAAGACACACAAGGAAATTGTCATCTGCTCGAATTAAGGGGCTCTTTGGTTATAATACAATGACTAAAAATGGATTTTAAACGTAGGTTTTAAAAATATGCATGGTCTGACATAATTGATACATCTCGCGCCCATCCGTCTGGCACAGGGTCTTTTCTGACCTGCAGAATTAAGCAAAGCGCTTAGTGGTCTTTCCCTGCCACGTTCTGAGTGGGGCATTCCTTCCCCTAACAGTGGCTCTGACTCTCTCCACGCGAGCGCACAGTCTGCCTCCGAGCCTTACAACTTCCGGTCTTTCTCTTCTAATAGGTGGGTGTCTTTATTTTCTTTCCCTTCTCTATAGCTTTCTGTTTTTATTCTAATGTATAGATTTTCCTTCCAAAGATTGCTCATGGCTTCCCACAGATGGCACACAATTGTAGTTTGAATCACTTCTTGGACATTGATATAATTACATTATTTCAAGTGTGAACATTCGATAATTCTTATAGAAATTGGAGAGGAAAGTGGGGGAAGGAGGTGAATAATTCAAAACTGCGCAGAGAATTCTCAGCAGTGTTGATTATTGCTTGGATTAGAAACTTCTCCAGAGCCAGGAGTGGGGAACAGAGGGGTGTAAATTTTGAGCAATCGATTGTCCAAAATCGGAAACTGTTAACACTGATAGCCACTCCCATCTTAGAGTAATAAGAATCACTAACATTTATGGAGCATGAATTAAGAGCCAAGTCCTTGTACTGTCCATGAAATTAGTGCTTTAAAGTATCATTTAAGCCTTAGGAAGTAGGTTCTATTACTC
This sequence comes from Micronycteris hirsuta, assembly GCA_004026765.1. Taxonomy (NCBI): domain Eukaryota; kingdom Metazoa; phylum Chordata; class Mammalia; order Chiroptera; family Phyllostomidae; genus Micronycteris; species Micronycteris hirsuta. The sequence continues at coordinate 154,913 of PVJI01002045.1, forward strand.
ATCCTTATTCACGAAAGAGGAAACTGAGGCGCAGAGAGGGTAGGTAAGTGGGGAGTGATTACACCCCTGGCAGCCTGCTCCAAAGTCCAGTCCTAACCTGCACATTGTGTCGGCCTCTCTCTGAGGCAGTCCGTCAGTCTGTCTCCTGCGTGGATGCATGTACATGATGACTCCTGATCCCAGGCCCTGACCCTGGCTGCTGCCTGCCAGGGGTTCTTCCGGCAGATCCTGGTCAGTAAGATTTCCTGGGGGACTGTCAGCCTGGGTGCCCAGCAAGATGTTATACCTCATTTTGAATGAAGCCTTACAGGACCTGGGCCGGGGGGGCAGCTCTTTCACACCACAAAACGTCCAGTCACTGAGTGTCAGATCGCCTGTCTGGTAAATAGAGGAATGAATTTAGAACTGTAGTCATCAACCATTTTTATTTACATTCAACCTAAAAGAAGTTTGAAACTTCCCTCAAAATTCCAAGTAGCCTGTCTAGGTATTTTTTTTTTTTTAAACTATAAGCTTACATCGTTGTAAAGGGTATAATTTGTCTATTGTATATGTGCTCTAAATTTATTTTTGTCAAAACTATGGGGCTTTGGAATTAACTGACTAAATAATGGGAAACACTTCCATATGCCTCATGAGACTGCCTCAGAAAATGTCTGACCTGGTGTTTCAATTCAAATAAGCTACTGTGTTCCCTTTGACAACCATCTCCCTTTGGGGTCTGACTGACAGGTAGGTGGGCAGGTAGACAGAGACGGTGCCTGAGACCCAGCTCTGAGTTTGTCTCTGGGTGAACAACGCACCGCATTCTCCCTCCTTAGTATTTCTTAAGGAATTTGCTCAGAAGTGGTGCTTTCCTATATTATTCCTTTGCCTGGTGCCCTAGAGATTTTACAGCTCAAAGTGGTGTCCCACACAGATTTAACCTGGGTGAAAATGTTCATTTTTTTCCCCTTGGAAAGTGGAAGGCAGGTGTGGAAGGGAAAGCAGGAAAGGAGAATTGGGAGACCCTAGGATGGCCATGGGCAGATCCATTGTAAGAAAGCAGCTATGAACTTGAGGATCTGAAAATGCATGTCCTCCTGTTTCCAGAATGGCCTTGTATACCTCCTGGAGTCTGTGAGCTACAAGTACTCTGCCAGTCTCTTCCAGATTTGAAATTCTGGGATTGCTGTGGGCTTTCCCACAGCGTTTGTGGGTTACCTCCAATCTGGCTCTCATGTCCTCCAAGAACAGTCTCTATGCACAAGTTAAGAGCTGTATGCTCCCCTGGAACACAACTATCTCAATAACCTCATCTTCCCCAGCAGGGTGATGTTAGCTCATAAGAGTGATCCAGGACTTTCTGGTGATGGTCTCGGGTTCCTCAAACTTGGTCTCCAGGTTTCACTACTATGTATAGCCCTTGGGGGATGGGAGCAGGGAAACATAGGAATTGCTGAAATGTATGTACGTGGAAATTGCGAAACACAGGCACATGTTTGTTGTGGCGGATTCCGAGCCCGCAGAATCCGCCGTGGGGTGGACTTGGGCCTGAAGCATCAATGATTCACACACAAAGACACATTATGAGATGAAGCCAGGGTCACGGGCATTTTCTCCCATTATCCTAGGAAAAAAGCCTCGTGGCTTGTCCAGCCAGGGTTTTTATTAGGGGCATCAGCAATTAACATAGGATTGAATA